>VDFB02000015.1:80983157-81088487 GCA_007258455.2 Sequoia sempervirens | reverse complement strand
TGATGATAATGCTGCCTGGCCGTGCCCTCTTACTTCCTCCTTTCACTTCAGCCAATTGACTTGTTCATGGCCTTTTTGAACTGGTATCTGACCCTTGTAGAATCATCGATGCATTCATCATTATTCAACATAGAGGCGTCTCCCTGGCAGCATAGAACATTCTCTTTCATTTTAACATAAACTTAGTGTTATTTTCTCTTCCCATGAGGCTGGGCGCACAACATATATAGTGCATATCCCCTTGACATTTGATTGCCTGTATCCGTATGAAGCCATACTCTTATTTCCGCGCTTTTTATTCACCAGTGAAGATTCAGATTCTTTCAAAATTGGCTGGTGATCGTTGTTGTATTAACCTTCCCTATGAATGGAAATGTTTTCCTTCTGACTAGCTTTTCCTGAATATGTTTTATTCGATGAAATAGAGTTGTTTTTCTTTAGAATGAGAATTCGATGGATACATTTAGTGATTGGTATATCTTGTAAGGTGGGCAACGAATATATAGTATGTTAGATTCTGTTCAAATGCACTCTGCCTGACACTCGGTGCCCTATCCTCCTTGAAAATATGTTGCAGATCCTCTGTACTATGCCTGCATAATTCCTTGAAAACCCACCTTGGCAATTCCTCTTTTGCAAGGAATAGATTTAGAAAATGGTAATAAGTTTTAGTGCACCTTATATCTGGGTGTTGTGTTGTGTGTTTGTATTAAATGCTTGTTAAATAGAGATCTTACTATCAAGCATTTGCTGTATAGGAGTCTGCTGAATTCGCCTTTAAGTAGCATTCAAAGGACTCATTGATCACCATCCTCAACACGCCATGACCTCTTAGTAGTCTGGAAGCATATGATTGTTACATTGATATAAACTTAGACAGGGTAGCCTGTAAAATTGATCAAATCCTTGTCTGGTGGCGCCGCCCCTACATTGGAATTGACTCCAAATTCCATACTTAATTCGTTGTTAGGAGTCTGTGGGATTTAAGTATTTGTACCACATGGTTGATGTGCTTGAGAACCTTGTATCTAAAGGAGATTGCCTTCACAAGCAACCGCCACACCCCTAAATCCTGTTCCATGCTTTGTTCATTGCTGTTGGAAGTTTCCTCAGGATTTTCAACATTCAAATCTGCTGCCTCTTGAATACCGAGTTCTTATAATCTGTCAGTTGAAATTCCATTATACCTTGTTCTAAAGCTCCCATATCAACACAAGCAGGGATGGTATATTGGTAGTTTTAGTAACATTTGTGGTTGAAATTGTAGGTTTATTATGTAAGTTAATTAATTAGAAAAGATTTGTTAAACTAAGTGGATTAATAAATGGAAGTTAGCTAAATGTATATAAAGATATGTAAATATAATATGTTTAAGTTGTAGCAGTTCTACAATCTGAAATTTGAAATTTGACATTTTGACTTTGTTATTAATTGATTAGCATTCAATTTTAGTAATATACGGATTTGTATTGAATGTGTTCTATAGTTTCTTTAAAAATTTAATGATCTTATTATGAGTGAAATGTTATAATTTAATTAAAAAAAAAGTAATTGAATTAAATAAAGGAGGTTGTTGATTTAGATATATATAAATAACTATTTTAATGTAATTTGAAATTGTAATCATTTGAAAATTACTGTTTGATTGTATTGAAATCTGTTGTGTTTTTTGATTGGGTTATATATATATATATATATATATATATATATATATTATTATACCATGATGGTAGTTAAAGAAATTTTCATTTAGGGGAGTTAGTTGTTTTAGTAGATAGTTGATTACCAAAAATAAAATATTATCTTTATTTTGGAATAAGTTAGGTGGTAAATTTAAATATGAGATCATGTATGGATAATAAAATTTGGTGTATCGTTATAGATGGAGAAATTATATAGAGGAGAGTAAATAAATGAAATTCATATGATATTCACACTAAGATTCGTCTTATAAAAATTAGTTCAATAGAGGTCTATAGTGATTTAAAAGCTATAGGGAGGTTTTGTGTTTAAATGTAGTTATCATGGCTTAACATTTTGGAGAAATCATCATTATGTTATTATAAAAGGTAGGTATTTCAATTGCGAGGTAGTAGTTATGTTGGTAAAATTCTATACCATGAGTTGCATTCGTTAATAATTGGGCCTTTAGTTAAAGTATGTAAATTAGAAGATAGCACAATTGAGTTAAAGTTGTTCGTTAGCAAAAGATTATTTAATTTAAAAGATTGGATTAGATGATAAAATACCTAGACTTCTCTTGGTTTGATAGTTAGTAAGTGAATGTTAGTATTTTATATAATTGATTGATAGTGTTGCTATGAAAATTTGGTATGATATTGATAGATTGTTTAACTTAAATAACTTTGATTTATTGATAGATATATCCTTTAGCTATTTAAAATTACTTCCTACTAAACAAATGGATAAAATGTATTTGATGGTTTATTATTCTTTAGGGTTTTTTCATTAAGTGTATTCGTGTGTTTAAAGGTTGATTCAATGTTTTCATTTTGATGTGTCTACCCTTTGGGTTGCTTGGTTTTGGAAGTGATTTTATTCATCGGGTTTGTGTTGGATCAATGGACGATTTTGATGGTTCTATCTTGAATGTGGAAAGAGGATTAAGTTGGATGTTCTATGTTTCTTTGTTGAGTGCTATCTTTTTTCTCTTGGAATCATTTTCAATTTGATGAACCTTGGTATTTAGTCTTGTGGGAACCCATAGCATTGAGACTTTCCCTGTTGTGAGTTAGGAGTAGTTTGTTTAGTAGGCTTCCAGAAGTAGTGGGAAAGCTGTGTTGTCAGAGTTTCTTGATTTGACCTTTGTTTCGATTCTTGTGGGTGTTACCTTGTGTTGTTATTGTGCCTTCGTTGTGATTCTTTGGCGAGATGGTTCATGCCTCACGCGTTCTCTTGTTTTTTGAATTTTAATGTTTGGTACACCCCTTGTTGTGGTGAGCTTTAGTTCAGAGCTATTGGGAGGGTGGCTCTTCATGGGGGTCGATGCACAAAGGGGCAACCTGGATAACCCATGGAAGAGTTGGTTAAATAAGTGAAAACCTAAAAAATGAACTAGTGGGTTTGGGTAGGAACACATTAACTAAAGATAAGTAAGATTCCTTGCCCATGCCATTAGTGCTCTCACAAACTAAGGATGGGTTGAGAAAGCCATGGTCGGAAAGATCACTACCTCGTCCTCATGAGGGGCTATCAGTCCTGCACGTGTCACCCTATGGGCTCGACACCTAGTGAGAGGCAGCCTGGATAACCATAGATGGGGACCCACGCCTGTTGAGAGGCAGATAGGATAACCCATGATAGGGCCATGCAATGACACTCTCCCATAGCATCCCTTTCCATTATCTTTGTATGCCCTTGGAAGCAGTCATCTTGTGAGTAGTCATTGATGTTGTTGTTTGTCATGTTTTGGTTTCTTGTCTGTGGTTGGGTCTCGTGGTCATTCTTCTTGACTGTCTTGGATTGTGGATCTTTCTTTTTAGCTCCTAGCATGGGGGGTGGGCCTTCGAGTCCACATGGTCAGGTGGAACATGCTATGCACCGCGTTGGGTTCCCTGTCAGCGTTCGTGCAGTGCAGTGTTATTCCGATGTGGAGTGTTCCAAAGTTCACCATGCATTTAGATGTAAATTATTCATTTCTGTTATACTCATGTATTTGATGTACTACTCCCATGATATGTTGGGAAACATTGATGTATACTTATGACATTGAATGATGTATTGTAATGAAACGAATGCAATGTATTATGTTACCTTTGTATACCTTATGTGATTAATGACTCGTGGTAGCCATTATTTGATGTGTTGTATTTGTGGAAATATTCTCCACTATATTCACATGATGATAATATGTTTATGGTTATTGGGATTAAGTTAATCCTATTTATGCTGAGTTTTCATATGTGGATGCTATCTTATTGATGGATTATAATAGATGTATGATTATTATAAATGCACATTTTTATCATGGTTTATAATCTTGGAATTCCTTCGTTATTGTTATGGTATGGGTTAGGTTTTTTAATGTCATCACGGGTACCCCAGAGGACGTAGGTTGTTAGTGTCATTGTATAATTGAATTTCAATGTACATCTTGTGTATGTTTACTTAAAAAAAAAATGTGTTGTAACTATTGTCTAAGTTGTCCTCTGGGGTTCGCGTGATGGGGCATTACACATTGGATTTTAAATTTGAATTATCTTTTATTACATAATGCTTGAATTTTGGTCCCCAGACTACTATTAGACAATCATGTGCCCCTTGAAAACCATCACTTGATGATAAAGGGGGATTCCCATTCCATGAATCTTCCCAAAATTAACCTTTTCTCCATTATTGATAGTCCATGATAGAAAGGGGAAATTACATCTCATCATTTGATGATGAAATTCCACATTTTTGAACCTTCCAATGGGTTTTCCAGAGTGAAGACTTTTTCCGAGCTGCCAATTCTAGGTATTTAGATCTCATAATTCGACCCCATTTTGATGAGGGGTTTACATAACAACTTCTAAGTTAGCTTTGTACCTAAAGTTAGATTTCTAATTCTATGTTTTTTAAACCAACACCTTCAAATTTTTTATCTTTGTACAATTGTTCCTAAGAAACTAAAGGTATTTTCTTAGGATTGTCTAAATTTATTTTCCAAAGAAACTGCCCGATAGCTTTAACAATATTCTCATGAACCCCTTTTGAAATTTTGAGCACTGATAAGAAGTAATTTGGGATGGTAGATAAGACCGCTCTAATCATAGTAAATCTCCTTTCCAATGACAACCATTTGCCCCTCCAAGATGTTACTCTACTTTGAATAGTCATAAAGATCTTACTCTAAAATGAGGCTTTTTGAACCCTTGTAAAGAAAGGAATACCTAGATAGCTACAAGGAAGATTATTCTCACTGAATTCTAAAATTGAAAGGATGTGACCAATTACCAATGCACTAGTATTTTGATTTTTTTTATTTCCTCAGATTGATCTTTTGCACCGAAGTTAGACAATAGTTATCTAGTACATACTTAATATTTTTTGCTTCCCTCACAGAGGGATGACCAAATAGTAAGGTGTCATCTGCAAATGAGGAATGTGTGCAGGAGATGTTAGATCTTGGCATTTTTATACCATTCCACTTAATTGAAGCATGGAAGGCTGAAATTAGCCCGCTCAACACTTTTTCCATCAAAATGAAGAGGAAGGGGAGGGTCCCCTTGCCTTACTCCTTGGGAGGAAAAAAAACTAGTTGGGGATCCATTTATGAGGATTGAAAACTTTGCTGACTTGAGATAAGAAAGAATCCATTTGCACCATTTTGTAGCAAAACCTAGCCTTGCTAAGACTTTTGACAAGAAATCCCAATTTACTTTATCATAGGCCTTCATCATATCTAATTTTATGATCATAGCTAGAATTTTTTCTTGATGAATTAAGTGCACAAATTTCATGAGCTAATATTTCCCATTCAATGTTTCTTTTCCTAGGATAAAACCACCTTGTTCCTCTAAAATTATACTCATAATAAGTTTGGAAAGCCTTAAAGTAAAATATTTTAAAAATATTTTATAAATGATGTTGTAGAGGGAAATAGGTCAAAAATTTGGAAATGAGGATGAAATTTTGCTTGTGGGAATAAGGGAAATATGAGTAGTATTGAGCTCTTTTAACATTGTGCCATTTCTATGAGATTCCTCTAAAGCCAGCTAGATATCTCTCCCCATAGAATCCCAACATTTTTGATAAAACATTACAGTAAAACTGTCCAGACCTAGGGATTTATCTGGGGAAAGTACAAAGACTATAATTTTAACCTCTTCTAAGGTGAATGGAGCCAAGAGAAATTTTTTATCCTCTAAACTAAGCACCCTTGGATGAAAATTTAAAATTCCTATTTTTTCCTTCCAAATTAGGATCTTGATTTGTTGGTTTAGAAAGGAGGTTAGAGAAAAATAGGACAACCTCATTTTGAATCTACAACTCATCTTTTAGTAGCTCATTGGGGCTAGATTTAATAGAGAATATTGTATTAGCATTGCATTTGACCTTAATTGAAGTGTGAAAGAACTTCATATTTCTATCTCCCTCTTTTAACCAAGTTTCTCTTGATTTTTGTTTCTAATATATTTCTTTTCTAGCAATAAATTCTTCTAGTTCTTTCCAATGTTGATTATGATGCTGGAAGGATTCATTGTTCATACTCACCTGAATGACCTATTCATTAAGCTTATGGATTTGTTGTAAAAGGAGACTTTTTTGTTCAAAATAATTTTCAAAGTGGAGGTGATTCCATTGTTTGATCTCTCCTTTTATAAATTGATGCTTTTTGGCAATTTAAAACAGTTTGGAGCCTGCTACAAATGGTGCATTCTCCCACCATTGTTTGAGGAGAAGTAAAAAACTATCATCCTTGAACCACATGTGTTCAAATTTAAAGGATTATTTTAATTTACTTGATGCAAAATTCCAAGCTATATCCAATTGGATTGGATAGTGATTTGACCCAAAAAATGTGAGAATTGAAGAAGCATATTTAAAATTGGTGTTGGACCAGATTATAGAGAGGAGGAACTTGTCTAATATTTCTGCAATGAGAAAAAATGTTTCCTTCTATTTTTACAGGTAAATTTTCCATTAGTTGGTAAACAATCAATCAATGCATTATCTAGGATGAAATTATAGAATTTCTCCATTATTTTTGGAGGGGGATGATACCCCTATTTTTCTCTTTCATTAAAGTGATAGCATAAAATTCCCCTCCTAAGATAATCAATTCCTCCTTTAATATATTGAGGGTTGTTGACAGAGAATCCCATACTTGTTTCTTACTAGTAATAGAAGTAGGACCCTAAATGTTAAATAACCAAAATGTATGCTGATAATATTCAATTTTGATGATTATCCACCATTGTTGGGTTGTAATAAACTCATAACTGACCTTATGTGGATCACATAAGACTGCTAGCCCTCTTGACTCCTCTATAATAGGAATATAAGATACTTCCCATTTGGTCCATCTACTCAGAATTTCTTTGTGTTGTTCCTTTGAAAAATTTAGTTTCTTGCAACAGAAAAATATCTCTAGCACTTGACTCAATCTGATGCTTAATTAATCACCTCTTGTTAGGGGAATTTAAGCCCCTAACATTCCATGAAAGTACCTTCATTTCTCTTGAGGATACTGAAATTCTCTCCTCAATCTCAGATATAGATTTTTATCCAGGGTAGTCTGTAAACCCGCTACAATTTCTTCTTGTATTTTCCTTGTCTTATAATTTTTCCCTTTATTTGTACTTATCTTGGGAGACGAATTCATCACATCAAACTAATTTTGGGAGATTGAGAGTGGTTGAGAGTAATCTAATCATTTAAATTCTCCTTGACAATTTCATCAATGATTTTTCTCCTACTTTTGCTAGGATCTATTTTGCCATTGCTGACAGAGACCTTGAAGAGGGAACTTGAGAGACAAGGGGGATATATTCTATAATATACCATTTGTGATTTTCTACAACAAATCTTCCACTATGAGGCTTGGGATGAGAATCTATTTCCATATCAGTTTGAGCCATATGGTTGGGATTATGAGTATCTAATTCGAAAACCTTAACAATATTACCATGAGAGGACACCCCTTCATAATTTATTGAGATGAATTCACTATCATCCTGCTTCATTGAATCTGGGACTTCTAAAGAAACATCCTATTTATCTATTTCCTCTACCAATGGGTTTAAAATAATAACTTCAGCTTGCAAATCTAAGTTATTATTTTATGGTACATGTGAATCTACAATTTCTAGTATTAAATTAATAGGACTTGATACAACCAATTGCATTGAAGCTTCATTCTCCCTATTGTGGACTAGATACTTTAAAGGAGAAAGAGCCTTCTCCAATTATACTTCCATCAAAACTTCATATCCCATTTTATTTCTTGGTGAAATTTTCTCTGAAGGCTCAATTTTATCTAATGCAACCTCATTAGCCACTGAAGAAATCTCTAGGAACAAGATAAAATCATCTTTAGAAAGAATTGTTTTATTAACTAGTATGTTTTATTGATCCTCATAGGCCTCTTGAGATTGTGTAACATAATGCAAAAATTATGTACTAGGATGAAGCTTTAGATGGCGGAAATGACATACAAAATTAGGCCCTTCAAGGAAAATTTCATGTCTCCAAATCCTATTTATAGAATGAATTTGAAAAGCTCGTGGGAGAGATTTAGTGGTATCAATCAAAACACATAGCCAAACAAGAGCTTTGATATTATAAAAAAAATTGATCATGCTTCATAAAAATAATCATTTAATTTTCTAAGGCTTCAACTATTTGTAAATCTATGTATTCAAGTGGCAGGGTTTACAGTTGGACCCAAAGCAACATGAACTTTATAACTATAGATGAAGGGTTAAATTTGGGATCCGGGGTTGAGAATAAATCCCACACCTTTTAAAAACCACATCTTCACTTTGAAGACAACATCCCTTGCTTGTTTTGAGGAAAAAACAACAATAAAAAACCATTTTCCCTAATCTATATAAAAAACTTCATTGACTTCCACCTAGTGATCTTCAACCCATTTAATGAGAACATTTTTGGTAGGGTTAAGGTTCCAAAATTTACCAATAATAGCTCTTTCTCAAAGCTCCTTGATTTGATAGTTGAGATGTTCTTATGAGAATGACACTTGGATGTCACCTTCTAGTCTCTTCTTACTCTCCAGATCCCTGATATGCTACTTTATTGGCAACTTCACAACTATTTGTTGTAGCTGAGGCTATAGGTTTGTACCATTTTGTTGATGTTTAGGACTTGAGTTCTCCTTATTATACTACCTAAGAAGTTTCTTAGTCAAATTTTGATACCATGGTTTCCTTGGTAAAGGAGGATTGAAGGGGACACTAGATAGGATTGGTTTCGAAATGGAGATGTTATTGGGAAAAGTCGTAGGACCCTTCCCAACATCCAATGTCTTTGAAAAAATTCTTGTCGGCCTCTATCCCTTGGAATGCACTGGTTGTTGACAATAGTATGCATATTTTTTCCAGACCACGTGACCATTCCCACCATCCAATGCCTTTGAAAAAGTGCTTACGGTCCCCGTTCCTTGAAATTTCCTAGTTGTTGATGATTTTTTCCTAGTTCATAGACTTATGTCAGTCCCTGCCATCTAGAAACCCTCACCATGATGCATCTAAGAATTGAAATTTTGAAATTTTCCCATTATGGGCTTCTCGCTTTCATCGAAGCTCTCTCATCATGTTTTTTATTCCCTAAAACAATAATTATTAACTAATTTCCAAGTTTTGTTTTTTTTGATTTGAGTCAATTCTTCTTTTATAACATCCAACCAACCTTTCTCTTTGCTTGCCTCTACATAAGATCTTGGTTCAATTCTTGATAATAATGCAAAGTGTAGTTGTTCATTTTCTTTCTCAATTATTTTCTAGGTCTAAACCCCATTGTCCTTACCTCCTATAATTTGATCATCAAAATGATTCTTTTGAATATACCTAGTTGAAGTCTTTGTAACTATATTCTCAGAGTCAATTTCTAAGTCTTCATCACTGCTATAGATTAGATCTTCATTATCTTCTTCAACTCGAGTATTGGTAGACTTTATTATTTCATTAATACTTACATTGACACTTTCCACAATTCTTTTCAATCTTTCATTATAGCATCTATATGCCTTGCTTTTCATATACTAACCAGGACAATACCTTCATAGAGATCTATAATAAAACATACCCAAGTGTTCTTCATCCCTTTTGATGTAGCATTTGCTTCCAAATATATTAAGATGTCTAATTGAAGTTGGTCTTCCTTTCCACAGTTCATATGGTGTTTTAGTAGTCTTTGGTATGATTTGAGCTCTGTTCAAAATGTACATTGCCTTGCTTGTCATAGAATAACCAAGAAAAATACTTTCATCATATCTACAAGAAAACTTACCCAAATGTTCTTTATCCCTTTTGATGTAGAATTTACTTCCAAATATCTTGAGATGTCTAACTGATGTCGGTCTTCCTTTCCACAGTTCATGTTTTAGGAGTCTTTTGGTATGATTTGAGCTTTGTTCAAAATGTACATTGTGATTTGAATTGATTCTCTCCAATAAATATCTGATAACTTTACTTGACTTAACATTATTTTGGCCATCTCCTATATAGTCCAATTCTTCCTCTTAGCTACTCCATTCTACTGCAGAGTTCTAGGAGTAAAAACTTCTTTGAATCTCATGGAACTCACAAAAGTCATCATACTTGTCAGAAGTGAATTATTTACCTTTTTTTGATCTCAGAAACTTGATTATTCTTCTAGTTTCATTCTCAACCATATCTTTAAATTATTTAGACTTCTCAAAAGCTTCTGATTTTTCTTTTAGAAAAGTAATCCAAGTCATTCTAGAATAAACATCAATAAGCATCATAAAATACCTGTCACCTTGTATGCTCTTTTTCCTCATTGGTCCACATAGTTCAATATGAATCAAATCCAATGACTTCATTGTAGAATATTCCTTAGTAGGAAATTTGGTCCTTCTCTATTTTCCCTCATGACATGGTTTGCAACTAATAGACTAGGGCTTCTTGATCTTTGGCATGTCTCTTACCATTCCTTTTGAATTGATCCTCACAAGATCATCAAAATTGATGTGTCCCAATATTTTGTGTTAGATCCAACTCTCTTCTCTTTGTATTGCAAATCAATTATGTTCGTTTATCTCACTAAGATGATATACATCACTGAGTCCTACTTCCTTCCACAACTAGCTCACCTATGCCATTTTTTTGATTTTACAACCCTTATCACTAAATAAGATCTTGTAGTCTTTATCATACATTTGACTTACACTCAAAATATTGTGCTTCAATCCTTCCATTATAGGACATCATGAGTTTTAGTCTTTCTACCATCAAGACTCAAAATACCCTTATTGGTAATCTTAGCAACAAAATTGTTACCAAGAGTTAGAAATCCTCCATCAAACTTCTTGAAATACATGAGCTTTCTTTTTTCTTCAATCATGTGACTTGAGAATTTGATATTAATAATCCATAAATTCTTCTCCTTTTGGGCATACAATGCTATTTGAGCCACCATGGATTTATTTGATCTTTGCTCCTTTGGTTTCTTCTTCCAAACCTCATTTGCTTCATTATTCTAACATTTTGACTTATTTCCTTTTGTGTCTAGTATAGGAGGACTCACAAAATTGCTTCTACAGTTTCTAGAAATTTTTCCAAAATTGTTGCATAAGTGTGGCAAATAATATTAAAATTATACAAAGGTGCAAATGAATTTTTACTAACAAAGTTATTTCTTCTTTTTGGAACCTTTCTACCATTCACAACCTTATGACCAAAATTATTGCAATTAAAATAGTAACCAAAAAAAGAATGATTGAACCAAGTATTGTATCCTTGTCCTTTTGAGGCTTGTCTTCCAAATATCTATTTTATATGTGTACTTGAATGAAACTGTCATTCAACACTTGCTTTCATTGATTGCAACAACTTTCTTAGATTTTGAACTTTCGAAGCCATTCTCTTTTAGAATCTTAATAATATACTTCACAGGCTGCTTGATCACCTTATTCTTTTGTATATTAGTAAAACCAAGACTGGTTTTGATATACAATGATCTATAGCTTTCTATTATCTGGTCCAACATCTCAATGCTCTTTCCAAAATATAGCTTCAATTGATTATTAAATTTTCCAAGGTATTTCCTTAGTGTTACAATCTCTGCTTCAAGCTTTTCACAATATTTATCTCTTAATAACAATATTTTAGTCAAAATTTCTTAAATCCTCTTTGCCTCTTCCACTTGAATATTTAGATCAATGACCATCTTCTTTGCTTTCTCAAGATTTTGAGATAATTTGTCTTTGAATTTCACTTCTACTACAATTCTTTTCTTCAACCTTTTGATTTCCTTGTCAATGTAGAGAAATTCTTCCACACGGTCTACTTCCACATCATCATCAATTCCAAACTTTATTTTCACATCTTCTTCTGAGGTTTCTATAGCCATGAAAATAGCCTTTTCTCTTTCATTCTCAAAATTTTCTTGATCATCATCATTAAATGTGTAACATTCCTCATTGATAAAGATTTTTAAATTTTTTTTTTTTCTCTTTTGGAAATGAATTCTTTTCATCATTGCTAGATTCTTTATATGGACACTTAGACATGAAATGCCCTACTTCACTGCAATTAAATTTTTTGAAAGGAAACTTACCTTTATTTTTATTTTTTATTCAAGGGGTAAACGCTTTTGACCAGAGCTATGAACCGGATACAACCATTCAACAATACCGCCCCAATGGGGTTTGAACCTTGGTGGCAAGAACAACAATGCCACCGATAAACCATCACACTATGCCAATACCGGCATGAAAGGAAACTTACCTTTATACTTTCCAGAACCTCTTTGTAATTTTTTGACAAATTTTGCTTCCTCCAGATCTGATCCATCTTCTCGATTGTCATTGGGTCTCATTTTTCCCTCTCATAAGTTCATCTTGGTAGCTTCATCCCATGATTGATAAGTCTTCCATTGGTGCCACCTTTCTTGTATTAATGGTGAGGCTATTGGTTTTTTAGTTCCCTTGTGCCATTGTGCTTCATATGAAACTTCTGTGTGTACTTTTGTTTAAGTGTGACATGTCACATCTTAGTTTTTGCTGTCGTTGTTAAAAAAAATTCATTCAATTGGTTTTGTCCTAGGTGTTTAGTTTGGGGAATTATATCATTTAACATGATAAATTTATTTACCAAGGATTTAGCATTATAAATCTCACCCAACTTTTTATATAGAGAATTATATTCTTCAAATACATTCAAAAATATGGAGTTTTAAAAATAGATCCTTTTTTCTATATTGTCTTAGTCTTCTCATAGCATTGAAGTGGGCTTGGATCTAGACATTTGTCCTATAGGTTTCTATCCATAAGCATATTCTCTATCTTGAAATTTCAAAGCTCAATGTTTTTCTCAAGAACTTCATCTCTATCCTTGACATACTTTCCATTTTTATTACAATAGGATCTTCTTTTGTGTAACCTTTCACTTAATCCAAGATTAGTACAAAAAAACCTTGTCCCTAACACCTAGTATCTAGAGTGATAAGGTTTTGATATCAAATTAAAGGAATTAGAGATGCATAATATTATTCCTACACTAATCTATGAGATGAGGTATGTGTAAAAATTAAACTAATCATATAGTTACAAGGAAATAAACATACAAGAAATATACTAAAACATAATGATTTACATTGGAGAAACCATATTACCATTCTAGTAGAAATAACCCATACTCCAAATAAAATCAACATCTTATTTAGTAATCAAATGTTATAATACAATTTTAGATTCTAAACCTTTCTAGGAGTATCATCAACAAGATATCTATGGTAATTTTAACAACATAACCATACCTACAAAAATCACAATACAAACCTCTATTTCAAGCACCACATAAAAAGGATAAATAATACATAAAAACATAAAATGTAATAAGAAATCACGAGCTAAAAAAACCTAAAATATGATGCTTAATTCCCTAGTGAAAATCCAATTCCCAAACCCCAAGATGAGTCTAGGGGCTAAAAAATAACATATTCTTTCCACCTACCACTAGTTCACCAAAATTGAATCACCAAATTGGGTGCTCCATTTTGAATTCATCATGTCTATTCAAAGATTCCTTTTTATGTTTCATAACATGTATCATAATTTGATCTAAAGTGTAACTCCCTTCTATAACTCTTTTATGTGTCATAAATGTTCCTAGATTTATAATGTGAGAAGCCTAATTTCCTAGAGGCCATAAAATTTTATGTAGGAAGATAATTGAGCTTATTGTTTAAAAAATGTAGATATTTAAGAGATCCATGTCTCCATCATCAAGGAACAAATGATCATGACCTATTTAAATAAAAAATAGGTCAAAAAATGACCTGTATAGTCCAAGCATTATTTTTTTCTATTTTATAGCCCAAAAATGATATATTTTTGTATTATTAACATTAAAATAGAAAGTTGATAGACCTTTCCTAACAATAAAGAACGAAATATTACCATGTGAATAGTAAAGTAGAAATAAAAAAGTATAGAAATATACCAACATGCTAGTATGAAAAGGGGATTAAAATATGAGATGTCCAAATTTTTCCAATGAGAAATAAGTAATGAGGAATTTAAATATATTAATTTTCAAAGGATGAATAAAAAAGAGCTCCTTGAATTTCTTGCGAGAATAAGGGAAAAAAAAATCTAAGAGGAGATATTTATTTAAGAAGAAAGATAACAAAGGAGAGAAGAAAAATATGCAAGTGCTTCCTCAAAGAGAAGAGAAGCAATTATATAAATTATTCAGTGTTAAGAGTCTTAGAATAATATGCAAAAATAAAGGAAAGAGAAACTTAATTTTTTTCCTCAAGAAGGGGGTCAACCCATAATATTGTGTTCCACTTTTTGGACAAAGTAGGACATTTTAATTAATATTTTTCACCAAATTTTCTTTATGAAACCTATAACAACTAAACCATTAATAATATGGAGATGGTGTGAACTAGTGATTTGTGAGGATTTTTGTGTATATATATATTTTAAAATTTAATAATAAATTGTGATTTTTTACATAAATTTTAATAACTTACTTTTTATAGTAAATAATATTTTAAAAAAATGACGTTTATTTATTTTAAAAAAAGGGGTGAAAAATTTATCGAAAGAAAAGTAGATAATTACAATAAAAGGGGCATAAAGCCCCAAAACTTTAGAATAATATAAAATTCAGGTACTATGGAGAACTCACTAGTAACCAAAAATATACCACATTGGTAGCCATCCTCCCAACACTAAAGAGAATACAACCAAACCAACTCTATACACCTAATTTTTTTGATCCTTATGAAGAAACTAAGCAACTTGCTGGCTTTTTTGCTAGTCAAGCTGACCCTTGCTCCTTATAGACCATGCACCCATCTCATCAAAAGCCCATTTATCTAGGAAATTAGCCACTTGGTTCCATTCCCTTGGAATATGTACAAAGGAAATCCAAGCAAAATTTGAGGCTAGATTGAGAATTTGTTTAGCGGTCATGCCTAATTTCCATAAAGAGTTCTAGAAATCTAGTTTGTTTAGCAAAGAGACAAGAATCATTAAATCCATTTTACAAATCACCTTCCTCCAACCCAACTTACAAGCTTTCTCCAACGCTTGGAGAATAGCCCAAGCCTCCATTTGATTATTGGAATGCACTCCCATATAAATAGAGAAAAAAAATGAGCATGACCACTGCTATCACGACCCACTCCACCAATACCCACAACACCTAAATTACCCTGAGCAAAGCCATCTATGTTAATTTTATAGACTCCAACTAGGGTAGGCACCACTTACCTATTGAAAATGGAGGTAATTATGTAGCTTAAACTTGCAACACTTAATTAAATCTACAATATAATAGTGTTACAAGTTTAAAGCTACACAATTACCTCCATTTCCAAGTGTAGGCTCCTCGGTATTTACTGTTGAATTTTTTTTATAACAAGTAACCATTCCAACACATATCTCTTAACATAAGAAATATCTGGCCTAACCCAAGTCTCTCTAGTATCCATGAGCACCCACCAATCAATCCATACCAAATTCAAATGCAACCTGCATAATCATGAAGCTCCAAGCAAATGATTAATACTCAAAACCAAAGAGAACTACATCCTCTCAAAAAGGAAGATAAATAACACCTTTACCAAAGAATCTAAGGGTCCTCCATGAAACAAGATGTTAAAACCTCTTCAAATCACATGAAGATAACGATATCCTACCAAATATCTCACTGAATTGTGATACTGAGCTATACATGGCAACACGATAAACACCAAACTATCACTATCAAAAGCTCCCACTGAAACATGTAACCAAGCTATCCATGACATCGTGATAACCATCTCCTAAATGAAGATCATCCATGGCCTCAACACAATCAAAGAATTCGTTGTAAACAACATAGCTCCCAAAAGGTCAAGAAAACCATAATCTCTAAACCAAGAAGATAAAACACACTTCTTTTGCAAATCTGCAATTAACACAATAGTAAAAGCTCCCACTATAGCCAAAAAAGCTTCAAAATTTTAAGAGAAAGGCATCCCAAACTCTACCCAACTAGGCTCTGATACCAAATGTTGAAAATGGAGGTAATTATGTAGCTTAAAACTTGTAACACTATTATACTGTAGATTTAATTAAGTGTTCTTTGTCACAATTCTTTATGTATGATTAATCTATTTAGATCAATTTTACCAATTGTAGAAAGAGATAGAAGATTGTAGAAGAATGAGACAAGAAGATAGAAATGACACAACATATACGTGGAGAAACCCTTTCAGGAAAAAACTCCCCTAGAATCAATAGTGCTTGTATTATTTAACCTTAGAACAAGATTACAATAATACCGTATCAATCCTTGATTGATATGCTTCCTTGCCTTCAACAACCCTTCTTCACAACCTGCAATAAACTCTCATGGCACTCTCATACACTTTCTACAACACAAGCTATCCATGCATTCCATGTGACCAAGCATGAATCCACACATGCCATGCCATGCTTCAAACCCTCACACATGCACAAGCTCAACCTGCTAACCTGCTAACCTCTGCAAACTCTGATCCACTTGCTGCAATTAATAGACAAATATGAGCATTGCAAACTCCTAAAAGTTGTAAAAAACAAGAGCATAAAGCTCCTCACAAAAATATATGCCTAGATTGTGCAAGTAGATTTCCACAGTGTAATATGAGTTCAAACCAAAGTCTTCCTCAATTTAGGTGCCCCAAACTGAACACTTAACTGAATGTTGTTCAAGAAAATATCTTGCAAGCATTAGCTCAACATTGGCACCCAAGAATGGGCCCAATTAACCAAGCCTTGTAAATATCTTCTCATGCAAACGGTGTTAACTCGAAGATTCCAACTTGGGCGCCCAAGGTGGGTCCAAGTCAATCTTAGTTAACTGAAACATATCTCTCCACCAATTCTTGCAAACATTATGCATGATTGATCATCCCCACTTAACTGAATGTATCCAACTGAAGTTATCTGTCATGCAACTAAAGTAATTAGTCATGCAACTGAAGTTAACTCAAGTCAACTATCATTCAACTAAAACTAACTACATGCAACTGAAGATAACTTAACCATAACTGAACTTTACTGAACTGAACTGAACTCCACTCATGTAAATATCAATCCCTAATTTGTAGGATCTTTACATGCATTACTAAAGTGTTATCTATCCTCCAAATAGTTAACTTAAGAAAGGTGGGTTCCACCTTCCATGTGGGTGCCCCATGTGCTCCTATTTTGTAGGAGCTCTTCTTGGGAGTCCCCACATATTCCTATCATTTAGGAATAATTACAAATGTCAATTTACATGTTCATTTCATTCAAATTTAATCTCTTTCTAATGCTAGTGTTGGGGAACACTTTCTAAGGACTTAGAAGATACATGAAATATGTTATGGATTGCAATTAAATGGCATCCTATTCCCAACATTACCCACATGATTCACTTTCTTGGACACCTTCATCCTAGATCCAAGCTGAAAATGAGCCTTTGAGGCCCTATAAAGCTCCAAAAGGGAAAGGAACCTAGAATCATTCAAGGACAAAGGATCCTCTAGGTCAAACTTAGCATTTATAGTCTCTTTGAGCATACCCTTAATCTTCAAATAGATATGAAGGGCAACCTACCTATGATCTTGAAAAATCCACCTATTTCTCTCCAGCCAGATCTATTAGATAATAAGGGAAGGACCCAAATCCAACACAACCACCAAGAAGGAAGTAGAAGTTGGAGGAGGGCCCAAGTTTACCCAAAGATCATATAGAGATGACGCTTGAACAAATGATCTCTTCCAAAAATACCACCACAACCCCCAAATTTTAGACAAGGAGCACTGGAAGAAAAGATGACTAGATTTTTGCTCGTTGTTTCTAGAAAGAAAGCAAATCGAAGGGCCACAAAATCCCCCTTTTCAGATATTCTCCCAAATAAGGTATTTATTTAGAATGAAAAGCCACACAAATAGATTACACTTGGGCCAAACATTCTTATTCCATATTTTTTTCCACCAAGGACTCTCCTCCAAGTCACAATGTTGACCAAGCAAAGCAACATAACCTTGAGCCACCATATACTTCCCTTTAGGGCCATTACCCTACGCCAACACATCATGATCCTCTAAAGAAATATAGGGGTGCTTGATAAGGATCAAAGCCAAAGAGTTTCTAGCCTCCAAAGAACCCTCACAAGGCCAAGTAATAGAGTGACACCACTAATATACCAAAGAGGTCCCCAAAGAGGAAGAGATCTTAAAGCTATCAACATTGGACCATCCAACATCCACAAAAGTTTCACTTAATGCTTGAAAATGAGGATGAGATGAAAGGATAGGTGGGTGAACATCCCAAGAATGAAACCAAAAGTGAGCAAGATTACCTTTATTAATAATCTAGAAGAGACCCTCCTTGATGAGTGGAGCCTCATTTTAACTCCAGATCATGGAGCCCTTAATAGTTAATTCTATAAATGCTATGTCCTTAGCAGTCACACCACCAAGATATTTATAATTCAAAATATGAGCCTATGGTTGATTAGAAAGAGTACACCACCTATAATATAACTTTACAACAAGATCTAGACTGTTGTGCCTTAACCACCTAAGACCCAAGCCACCATACTCCTTGGGTTTACACTCCTGGTCCCAACTCACCAAACTCCACTTTTGATGCTCAAGATTACCAACCCATAAGTCTTTCCTAGAGAGAGAATCATATTCCTTAAGAAAACCCTCATAAACAGATAAAGCCATGAACTTGCAAAGAGGGAGAGCCTACAAAACAAAATTTAGGAGAGTCAACTTTCTAGTAAAGGATAGCCACTGAAAAGTCTAGTGATTGACCTTTGATCAAAATTTATCAAAAATATATTGTTAGTGCCCCTTATTCATGTTTCCCACACAAAGGGGGATGCCCAGATAATCCATAGGAAGGCTACCAAGCTGAAAATAAAGAATGTAGAAATCCTATTCTATATTAGATTGGGATTGTTAAAGAAAATGATGCTAGAATTCCCTTCATTAATCTTTTGACCAGAAGCCACCATATAAATATAAAAAACCTTCCTAAAATTAGCCACCTCATCAATTCTTGCCAACCCCATCAGAGAAGTATCATAAAAAAACTAGAGGTGAGTTTGGGATTCTTATCCCTAGCTCCAAATCCAACCTTTGATAAGACCACTATCCTTGTGTCACCACAACTGTCTACCAAGACCCTCAACTAATAGAATAAAGAGATACAAAGATAGATGGTATCCTTTCCTAAGCCTCCTCAACACAAAAAAGGTAGGATAGGGTGATCCATTAATAAAAATAAAAGAGGACAAAGACACACAATTCATAACCCAAGAATTCCACTCAGGATGAAATCCGAAGGCCACAAACATATGCTGGAGAAAAGACCACTTGACTCTATCATAATATTTAGACATATCCAATTTCATAAACATCACTTTCTCCTTAGAAGAGGACATGGAGTACACAACTTCCATTGCCACCACAATCCCATCCACAATCTGACGACCTTTGAAAAAATCCCCTTGTTTCAATGAGATCAAAGAAGCCAAACAAGTTTTCAACCTTTCCACAATCAGCTTAGTAATTGAAATATAGAAAAAGTGAGGTGAAACCAAAATGAAAACTATGATGCACCTACTTCTAATTTCATTCAAAATGCTAGCTATAATATGAAAATGAGTAACAATAATTAAATCTAACTAAAACAGTAATCAAAAGGGAGATTTGGACAAGATCAAATGCTTTGTACCTATCACCAAATTTTCTTTTTTAGACCTCACTGAGGACTCATTCACCCTATGGCGAATGGGTCTTGGCTAGGGATCTGAAAAATTAATTTTAGGGTTTTCTCCTTCTATGTCAGCACTCCTAGATTCTAGTTGTCCACTATTGAAAAGTCAAAAATAAATCCAGTAGCTCAATTTCCATGATTTGACAACTTTACAACTTTCTTCAATTTCACTCTCCAATTGATCTTCAACCTAAAACCTACAATCACACATCAAAGAGAGAAATTTTTTATTTGTTAGGGAATAGGGGTTTTCCTTGGTCGAACCTCATTTTGGTAATTAAACCTTGAAATGAATAAAAGCATGAAGGAATGATGAATGAACAACAATGTGTAACAACTCACTAAACCTTAATTGAAACCTTGGAGTACAAATCTACAAACTTGCATGAAGTGGCCTCAATGAATGTAGATCTTGATCATACAACATGATGCGAAACAATACCTTTGATATGCTTGATTGATCTTGAATACTACATCAATATATTAGCTCACACAACATGCATGATGCAATACATCTTTGACATGCCAATAGAATCTTGATTGTTACAATAATCTTCTATAAATTTTCCCTTGAATGCCTTAGGAATGCTCTTGATAATTCCCACTTGAATGCTCTAGGTTCTCATGAAAACTTTCTAGGATCTTAGGATGAAACATAGTGAAATAAACTTATATTTATATGTATCTTAGCATTAATTCCCGAAATTCAAATATCACAAGCTGAAATTGAATTGTAGATTTAAAATCATTAAAATACCACCAAAAACACATTTCAAAGGGGGGTCCTAGGTCTAAGTGAGGACCCATTTTCCATAAGGTGAATGGGTCCTAGGCCACTTACATAGGACACACATTGGGCAATTTTAAACCTTCTATAAAAATAGGGTCCTAGAACTAAGTGGGAACACACATCTTCCAAAGTTAAGTGTTGTAAAATGGAATTTATGAATGTCAGGTTTTATCCCTCAGAATTTACATTTAATTAGGCTTGGATTTGGATTAAAGGGGCTAATTAAGGAAAATTAATCTCAATCAATTAATAAAGCCATAGATTAGTGTGAAAGTGTAAAGATACACCTTACAACACCCTAAATAAGGAACAATTAAGTCCATTTTATTAAAAGGGGCCCTAAACTTAATGTGAATAGGAAAAACATATTACAACATTAAATTAAGGCAATAGTAGGCTCATTTTATTATTAATTATTCCCAAATTAAGTGTGAAAAAGGGATACTTTTTCCTACACTACATTTTTCCCCCATTTTAGTGAGAGGATGATCCCGTGTCAAACTCACACTAAAGTAGACATTCAAGACACTTATGTATGAAACAATGACAAAAATACACAATCATACAACATCAAAGACCAAGAAGATCAAGCCTAGACTATCCAACACAATGTGGAACACATCTAAGCCATTTTTTTTCTTTTTACTCTAGGATAGTGTATCCTCAAGATGTCCACTAGGTGAGTATCCAAAAGGGTGGAAAATGAGAGAATCATATTAGGCTCCCATACCATATCAAATATATCCTATTGAAAACTTCAATAAGGCACCATAATGATAGGCAAGGTTTCATAGGCAAGAAAGGTGCGTTATGCTAGGTGGCCTTGAATTTAGAGTTCAAGATTCATAGGGCTTAACAAGCTACATTATGCTAAACACCTATGAACAAGACAAGGCTCCATAGGCAAGAAAGATGTGTTATGCTTGGTGGCCTTGAATTTAGGGTTTTGAGCTTCATAAGGCTAACAAGCTATGTTATGTTAACACTTATGAACAATAATGCTAGAAAAATGTTTTTTTTCAAAGGGATTATTCTTAGTTTGTGTAAGGTCTTCTTCTTAGGGAACATCGTGCCTAATGTCTCCAAGAGAGGAAAAGTCAAGAGTAAAAGATTCACAACTTAGGGAATGCAGTGCATCACATCACCACTAAGAGGAAAGTCATACGCTAAGAAATATCACATTCTTGGAGGACATCAAACCTAATGACACCACCAAGAAAAGGACACATCACAAGAAAAAAAATTGCATAATGAAACATTGGAAAATGTCAAAAGATATTATTGATGTATGCCCCCACTTTAAAGCAGTTGCTAACAACATTGCTATGAGAAATTGATTTAAATTATCCAATGTTCAATCCTAAGACATGAGAGCTTACTTAGAAAGCTCTATGCCAAGTCATATGTTTTTGAAATAAAGCTACGTCTTGAAAAAGGAAGAAGAGGTTTCCCCCAAAAATACATAAGGGATCTATGGATTCGGGGTATGTATATCTTTGCTACAATGTTGTTATAGAGCTTGAAAATGTCACCATTCCCCAAATACTCATAAAACTAGAAGAATGACACATAAAGAGTGAAAACAAAGAAAAAGACTTTTGGGTCAACATGGAAGAGACCTAAATGTATTGATGCCTTGCGTTATCCCCAAAAGGAAAATATAAGACAAGAAAAAGGATAAAATGTTTACAAAATATAGAAGAATGTAGATACAAATAGAGGAATGCATAAAAACAGAGAGAGATATATCAAATAGGACAATACGTGGGAAATCACATTATGCACATGCAATCACATAAAGAAACATGAAAAAGAAAACAATGCAAAAGACTAGTAAGACATATGTGAGTCTACCTATAGAAGGTAATCCACATCACAATCTTGTTCAGTGTATACGAAAGGAAGAAAAATAGCCAAAGGGAAAACAACAAGTGCCAAACTAAGAAACACACCAGGTTAAACACTCTTATCATCATTTAAGTTTATGGAAGAAGAGAACAATGAATTCAACTCATTATGCACTTGTTCATCAATCTTTGCAATGTTAATGTCATCATCTAGATTAATCACAACAGAAGGTCGAATCATAATGTCTCTAGAAGGTTCTTGTTTACGTTGCAGTGAGGGCGAAGAGACATCATGCCTTGTAGATGATAAGTTTTGATTTTGATTTTCTATGTTTCTCTTTTCTTCTTTAGTTTGTAACATATGAGCAATAGCACAATGTCTATGCTTACGCTCTCTAGCATTTCGATTTCTTCTCATTCTATTATTGATTTGTGATTGTGTAGGAGCGGATTTTTCAACCATAGGTTTCTTTTCTTCCCTTAAGGGAGGAATGGAAGGAACCATGGGAGGTTTTTCAACCACTTTATCTTTGGCTTTGTAAACTTGTTTGATTTTAGGAGGCACAACAAGATTGTTTTGGTTGTCTCATGGTATCTTATATGAAATAGTAGGCTGAATTTGGATTTTTGGAAGGGTTTTTGGTTCAATCATGGTTTTTTCTATGATAGGTGTCTCAATCACGAGTTGAGGCATATTTCTAAGGGATAATTCTACTATGCGCTTTGCCTTAAACTTTTGATATGATTTGAAAAAGTAGTCCTCATGAGGTCTAATAAGTTCAATAGGCTCGAGCCAAAAGAAATCCAATGAAAAGTTCCCATGAGAAGACATAAGATTACAACCACTATGATGTACAATAAAGATTTCATTACCAAAGGGAAAATTTAAACATTTAAGCACAATCGACAGGATGATGGTGAATGAGACATTTAATGTTTTTGGTCTGACTTTTAGAGGGAGATTTATCAAGCCCATCATAGGATAGGAAAAACCATTATGCATTTTGATCCATTCTTTCAGTTAGTCATATGTGTCTTGATAGAGTTCATGCACAAACAGGAATTCTTCAGTGATCAAACTCTCTACAAAAATGAGATCAATTAATATCCCATTAGTAGGCTTACCATTGATTCTTCTAGCTATGTAAAGAGGACCATCGAGTGCATGTTTGATTATGTCATTTTGTGAGAAAGCAATATGAAGGGGTATTTTGGTTGATCCCTTATCAGGTTTAGCTTCAATAAATGCCACTACTTTAACTGCTTTGTCCATATTTTCATCTTTTGTGGTTTCATCATCCATTTCAACATTCATCACATCATTCTTTGTTTCAATAGCTTTAACAAATGAAATAGTGTGTTTCGGCATGGGATTTATAAAGATTTGTAAGTTTTGGTTAGGAGAAGCTACAAACTTATTTCCTTGATCATTCACACCTCCAATTAGAAGATGATTAGAATCAATGAGGTCTTGCACAAGATGTTTAAGACGCTTACAATATTATGTATCATGTCCATTTTGTTGGTGGTAATGGAAATAAGTGTTTGATCTATAGTTTGAGGGTAATGGTTTATTAGGATCAGGAGCTCTAATGGGAGGTAAGGAAATCATATTCTTGTCCACGAGCTACAACATAATATTATGAAGGATTTCGGGTAGAGGGGTAAATTTTCTATTCCTATCCCCAAAGGAAAAAGGATTTGTCATCTTTATAGCAGCCAATTGTTTATCAAATTGTTGATTTGGTTGAGGGGAATTAAGTTGTAAAAGCCCCTATTCTATTTCTTGAAATTTTGGTAACTATTTTGATGTATGGATTTAGACTTTTCAGGATGTTTGGGTGGATATTTCACATCATGACTACTATCCAAATTCTGATAGTCATGAAGGGATGTGCATAACTGTGTGAAGGAGGGAAATCTCATCATCTCAAGATTTGTTTTAATTTTGTCTTGCAAGTTGGAAATAAACATTCTTTGAAGGTCGGAATTGAGAATCTTAATGTTTACTTGTGAATAAAGCATTTGAAATCGTGCTATGAAATTAATGACTTTCTCATCATCCTTTTGTTTACATTTCATGAGGTCATATAAATTCATCTTGGGACTCATATGAATTTGGAAGTGGTTGTAAAAGGAATCAATGAGTCTATTGAATGAATGTATGAAATTATTCGATAAGGAGAAAAACCACTTTGAAGCAGTATCCTTCAAGGACCTAGGGAAGAGTTTAGCCAAGAGCTTATATTCAAAGATGAAATCACTACATAGGAATGTATAAGTGGAAACATGGCTAATGTGATCTCCTTTCCCACCATATTTCTCAAATCTAGGAACCTCTATACCTTGTGGCATTTGTGTTCTCAATATCTCCAAGGATAATAGGTTGGTTTTGATGTATTGTGAAGGTTGGCCATTGTTGTTTTGATTTAGGGTTGTAATTTGTTGTTGAAGGGATACCATGTTTTACAAAAGTGTGTTAATGATGGGATCATTTTTGGTATTATGAGATGGAGGGGAATACGATGGAGTTGTGTATGTTTACAGAGGACAAGTGAATTCAAGGTTTGTAAGGGGAGATGGTTGAGGAGATATGATATTTGAATGCACAAAAATAGAAAGATTCCTAGCGGAAATACCTAAGGAAGTGATAACATTGCTAGTAGGCTAAATGGTTGTGGTAACATGAGTACTATTGTATGTAGGAATGGAGATATGATCATGGAAGGAGGAATTGAAGTTCCACCTTTGCTTTGAGTATACCCCAAAGCTTGAGCACAACTAGTCATGGTAGAAATGTTATCTTTGATAAGATGACCTAGACCTCACATAACTTCCATTCCATTTTTGGTTTCAATCATTCTCCTTAGGTTATCTAAAGTAGAAATGATAGTAGTATCCATGTTTTCATTATGCATAAAAGCTTATAAATTTTCTAGGCCTTCATCCATTTTTTTAATTTTTTTCTTGTGGGACATGAACAACATCATGTACATTGGTTGTAGTTAAGGAAGTCATTGGAAATTAGGTATGCATGCTATGATCCATAGGGGTTGATTATCAACACTATTAGAAAGAGAGTTAGAAAACCCAAGTTCCATGGTGAATGGTGTATTGTAGGATGACATGAGTCAAACTACGTCTCACAACAATATTTCTAATAGGACACCAATTTGTAAAGTTCATACAAGTTTTACAAACTCAATGCCAACCCAAAATGGAAAGAGGGTAAAGTGAAATACAAGGGCCTAGAATGCAATGCACTTTTCAGATTCTAAACAAGGTAATTTGCTGATTACACCATGTAAAAACTTGAAAATGAAGTCTTGTAAATGCAATTTTGAAATCATACAATGCTCTCAATTTACCAAATTAAGCTAGATATGATCAAATTGATGAAATGAAAATTTTACGAACAGTAACAAAAAATTGAAAGTAGTAAATATAAATGCAGAAAGAAACATTTTAATGCCTAGAAAATCATATTATGACCTAATCATGGAATCATTCACCCTAGGGTGAATGGGTCCTAGGTTAGGTTTTTGAAACAAATTTTTACAAATTTTTAAGTGTTTTCCAATGGTTTTCAGATTTTGGTTTGTTACAACAAGTTTTAGTTTGATTTTTTTGTGAAATTAGGATTGAATGTAAATGCAAAATGCGAAAAAATGATAACCTAGAAAAACTAATTTGATATGCAATTTTTGTTTCAATTTTAAAATGCAAGTTGATATGATGTAATGCTCTATAAATGATATGCAATATGACTGATTTTTTTGTATTCTTCAGATTTGAAGAATGCAAATATGCAATCCTAAAACCCTTAAATGAAATGCAAAGTTGAATGCAAACTAGACACCCTAAATGAGACCTAATTTAGTGAAAAGAGATGCAAATGAATGAAAGATCTAAATCTAGGATGAAAAAGGACTTCCAAAATAAAAAAATTCAATGATCAAACATTGGGTTCACCAAAATGAAATATAAAAAAATGGAGGTGATGAAACCAAAATGAAAAATATGATGCACTTACTTCTCCTAATTTCATTGAAAATGATAGTTGTAATATGCAAATGAGTAACAATAATTAAATCTAACCGAAACAATAATAAAAAGGGAGATCTAGATAGGGTCAAATGTTGTGTACCTATCACCAAAGTTACTTTTTTATACCTCACCGAGGACTCATTCACCCTATGGTGAATGGGTCCTGACTACGGCTTTGAAAAATCAGTTTCTGGGTTTTGTTTTTCTATGTTTGCACTCCCAGATTCCAATTGTCCATTTTCGGAAAGCCATAAATAAGTCATGTAGCTCAGTTTCTATGATTTGATAACTTTTCTTACAACTTTGACAACTTTACAACTTTCTTCAAATTTTCTCTTCAATTGATCTTTAACCTAAAACTACAATCACACATCAAAGAGAGAAAAATGTTGTTTGTTAGGGAATAGGGGTTTGCCTTGGTAAAACCCCTTTTTGGTAATTAAACCTTGAAATGAATAAAAGAATGAAGTAATGATGAATGAACAACAATGTGTAACAACTCACCAAACCTTAATTGAAACCTTGGAGTACAAATCTGCAAACTTGCATGAAGTGGCCTCAATGAATGTAGATCTTGATCATAAAACTTGATGTGAAACAATGAATTTGATATTCTTGATTGATCTTGAATACTACATCAATATATTAGCTCACACAACATGCATGATGTAATACATCTTTGACATGAAAATGGAATCTTGATAACTGCAATAATTTTCTATAAATCTGCCCTTGAATGCCTTAGGAATGCTCTTGATAATGCTCACTTGAATGCTCTAGGTGCTCATGAAAAATATCTAGGATCTTAGGATGAAACATAGTGAAATAACCTTATATTTATATGCATCTTAGCATTAATTCCAGAAATTCAAATATCACAAGCTGACATTGAATTGTAGATTTGAAATCATTAAAATACTGCTAAATTGGGAAATGTTAAACCTTATGTAAAAATAGGGTCCTAGAACTAAGTGAGGACCCATTTTACCTATGGAGAATGGGTCCTAGATCACTTACCTAGGACACACATCTTCCAAAGTTAAGTGTTGTGAAATAGCATTTATGAATGTCAGGTTTTATACCTCAAAATTTGCACTTAATTAGGCTTGGATTTGAATTAAAGGGGCCAATTAAGGAAAATTAAGCTCAATCAATTAATAAAGCCCTAGATTAGTGTGAAAGTGTAAAGATGCTCCTTAGAACACCCTAAATAAGGCACAATCAAGTCCATTTTATTAAAAGGGGCCCTAAACTTAATGTGAATATGAAAAACATATTACAACACTAAATTAAGGAAACATTAGGCTCATTTTATTATTAATTATTTCCAAATTAAGTGTGGAAAAGGGATACTTTTTCCTACTCTACAATAATAATCTTAAAAGAAACATTACATAAAGCAATAGGCCTTAAAAAGTCAAAGGAGTTGGCCCCATAATTTTAGGAATAAGATCCAGGAAGGTTGAGTTAAAATCCTTGAGCATCTTCTTATTAGCTTGAGACTCTCTAAACACCTCCAACAAATCAAATTTTAGGATATCCTAAAAATCCTAGAAAAAATCTATTGGAAAGCCGTCATGGCTAGGTGCCTTACCTTTCTTCATATAGAAAACAATGCTCTCAACCTCATCCAAAGAAAAAATATTTAAAAGGAAGTTATTCATCTCCCTAGAAATAACTAGAGGAATACAATCAAGGACAATATATTCCTCAACCACCCATTGGGTTATCCTCTGTGAAAAGGGAAGAAAAGAATCTAATAGCCTCCTTAGAAATGGACTGAGAAGAAGAGATAAGATCCCCTTGACATGAAATAATAGAAGTAACTAAATTACCATACCTTCGCTCTTTAATAAAATTATGAAAAAAGTGGTGTTCTTGTCCCCTTCCTGAAGCCAATCAATATGAGACTTCTGTTTCCAAAAATCTCCTCCCGTAAACCCCATTCAACAAGATCTCTTGAAAGTCTAGTCTCTTCCTAGAGTAAATCCACTGTCATGCCCTCTTCCTTAATTTTGAAAGTGATGTTATCCAAATGAGCTTGAACCTACTTCTTCTCAAGGAAAATATTCCCAAAAGAAGCTTTATTCCATTTTAAGCCTATATTTGACAAATTGAAGCCTCTTGTAAAAGGAGAACATTGTAGTGCCAAAGGTGGGCTCCCCTTTAGACCACCATCTCTCAACCAGCCAGTGCAAACTAGGATCACAAAACCACATGAGATAGAATTTAAAAGGAGGGTTTAAAAGGAAGGTTTTTAGACATACAAAACCGAAGGAATGACAATTTCATAGGCCAATGATTCGATCCTTTCCATCCCAATATTTCAGAAGATGAAGCCTAGAAATCCCCCAACTAATGGTTTGAGACTAGGTATCTATCAAGCCTCTTTGAAATAGAACCATCCCCACATCTTCTGTTGTGCTAGGTAAAAGTACCATTAATAGGCTTCACATCCACTAGCTTGAGAATAGAAATATTGACAAACATCAAGGTCAAAGCAAGATCCAAACGACCCACCCCCCCATATTTTTCCTCTAGGAAAAAAATAGAACTGATGTCACCTACAAGAATCCAAGGAGAAAAAGGTGCCAAAGATCTAATAATTCTAGCATGAGACCACATCATCATCTTACCTAGAAAATCATTAGGCACATAAATATTGGAAAAAAGAGAAACCGTTCTAGAATCAAAGTAGGATGCAAGCAAAGAAAGGGAATTCCTATTGGCCACCCACCAAAGAGAAGTTATCTTACATGGATTCCAAAGAAAAGAAACACCCCCAACTGATCCTTGGGCTCCAACACACTAGCATAAACCTCTCTTCCAAACTTTGGAAGAAATATTCCTTATGTCATCAACAAAACTTTTAGTTTTCTAGATAAAATTAATATTAGGATTGTGATCACGGATTAGAATATGGGCAGCCTTTTGTCTAGGGATGCTACCTAGACCCCTTGCATTCCATGAAAGCACAATCATTTGTGGGATGATGCAAAGTGAGAATACATAGTCTTAACAACACCCGATTCCACTAAGGACTCACTCATTATCTTTATTTTTTCCAAATCCTTTTTCCTACACACTCTGGCCAACTTATCCATTGTCCCCTTCTTTAAGCTCTTCTAATTAATTCCCAATTAGGGAATATTTTTCTTTTTACCATCTTCCTTGGTTTGAGAGTCTAAAGCCAAATCGATACTTGCCTCATTGTCATCAAGTTTCAGAGGGATTTCACATAGAGGATTAGCCACCATAACAACCCTAGGTTCACGGCCAATCCCTTGAATATCCACCATGGTATCAATAGGAATTGGTGACTTAGAACCACCATCCTTTAAAGTATCAGACAAACCCACTCCATGAATAGGAACTTGGGAAATATGAGAAGACGGGTCCAAACCTTGAATATATTGACCCCCAAGAGTAAGATCATGCTTCATTAAATCTAAATCCTAAATTTTTTTGAGGACATCAAACCTATTACCAAAGGATCCTTTTTGCATGGATTTTTTTTTGGAGCTTTCCCCTAGCCTTTGAACAACCTTTCACAAAATAAACCCCTTTGGGATAGGCCTCACAATTTGAACCGAGGCTTTACCCTTAGCTTTAGAATTAGAAGCCTGCTACTTAGACAGAGATTGAGGAGTGCTACCTCCTATTTTAGGAATTTTTTTTTGCAAGTGTCCATGCTCGTGACATAATCTACATTAGAAAGATAGAGCCTCGTAAACAACCTACTGAATCCAGCTCATACCTCCCAAATTCATCTCAACAGATTTTGGAAATAGAATGTTAAGATTAATTTCCACACAAAGTCGAGCAAAGGTGGTCACCCTACGATCAAGGGTTTAAATATTTGTCCAAGGGTTTCCCCAAAGTTGCAACAATAGAATACATAACATCCTTCCACCAAAACTCCATTGTAAACTGAGGCAAATGAACCCACATAGGGATCTTCGATGGGAGCTCTTCTAAGGGGTCAAACCCCAAATGCAATGGTTTGATAAAGAGCCCTACTTGATTATGGAAGTAAGGGCCACCTTCAAAAACCATATTCTGATCTGCAAGCTTGGAAAACATAGCAAAAAAAAACCATTCGCTCCTAAGATAATCTCCATATCTCCCTCCAGGTTCCAATTTCTTTGAGCCCATGCCTTAGAAAATAGAAAAGAAATACAAACTCCCATGAACTTTCAAATTAAAGCATGCTCTGCTAAGTACATAACATATTTTGCAACAATTTCAAGATTAATCACCATAATCGAGCAATCCTTGCTCCTATCCCAATCGATTTTGATCTCATTTCTGAAGAATGATTAAGCCTAGATTCCTCTACAACATGCAAGAGGAAATTTACTACATCTCCATGCCTCGATCGCCATTCATAGAATTTTTTTTAAATGATAGCTGAAAGGGGTCCCGGGACCCCCGGAGGGAGCCATGAGAAATGCAGCCCCATAGCCCCAAATTCACTAACACTAACCAAAATAGAGTAACCGAAAAGAAAAAAAAGAGCTATCATTGATCAACCAAATAATACCACACTCCACATAGTATAGTAGAGGCTTTGGGGGGACATGCACAACCCCCTGCGGCCTAGAGATCCTATGCAGGTCTCTTAGACCTCCACGACCTGCACAATAGTGTCACCAAACATTGCCCAAGCCATCCCATAATAAAAAAAGTGACATTTATGTCATAATGCATAACTTTTTTATTTAGAGGATAAAATTATAATATTTAAAATATACATTTGTAACATCAATATCTAGTGCATGGATATTATTTCATATTTTTTGTTGCATGTATTTTTTAATTATTATTTTTTAAGTCAAAGTAATTATAATTTGGACATTGGTTTATGTCATAACAAATAACTTGTTTTGTATGTATTGAAACAATTTTTTATTTTTTTTCTAAAACAAAGACATCAATACCTTGGGCACACATATTTCTTAGAATTTTTTTCTCTATTTTTCCACGCGTGTGAAACAAATACCTTGATGTTTGGTTGGAAACCTACATTCACAAGAAATAAAAGATAAATATAATAATAAAATTAAAAAGATTCAAAATTATACTTTTTTGGAAAGATTATAATAAGGATTGCATGCTTATAAAACATAATTTCTAAATGAATTTATTTGATCCCTCAAAAGGTAAAAAAAAAGTGGTTCTTTATCAACATTTTGATAGGTGCGAAGGAGACTCCATTGTGGGTATGATATAAGACTAGAGGGATTCTATCCAAGGGGGTTTGATCTAAGTAGGTCTTATCTAACCCTCTTCAATTAAAATCCTTTAGATGGAACCCCTCAAGGATTAAATCATTATTTCTTCTAAAAAACATGTGATTTCAAGTAAAAATTAGGATGTCCCAAGTTTGGGACCCATTATTTTGGGATGACCCAAGGAAAAAAATATTGGTACTTATTTTTTTGCTTCATTTTCCAAGTAAATTTGTATTTACTTTGAAAAGGAACATTCATTATAGGCCCCATAATAGGAAGTTGGCTACAATAATCATGCATTAAATATCTAACTATGAGATTAATTTTTTAATTTTATAATTTAATCAAGTTTTTGTAATTCAAAATGATCTTCCACCTCTATTTTAAGTCAATCGGGTGATTGTAGACCTAAAATTAACATTTTGACACTTAGGAGTGGGTTTGTAGAACATAATCAAAATAATAAAATTTCTCAGTATTAAAAATGGAACATGTATTGATAATTCATGGGGAGTATGTATTTCTTGTTTTATGACCATCAGATGAGTTTTATGGCCATAAAAATAATTATTTTAACCACCTACAAATTGGTTTCCACTACAAAGAAATCCCTTGAAAAATAACCCATTTTGAGTTCCAATGAAATAATGATTGTTGTTATTATTTATTATCACTCAAAATTTTCCATTACTATCATACACAATTTATGATTGTGGCACAATTTTTGTCATTTTGGGTAAAAAATATTTTAATTGTCAGATTGATTGTTTTGAATTAGAAAAAGGAATTAAAATAGTAGTTTATTATTTTAATGAGTTCAAGTTGTTGTTGGATTAACATTCCTTTTAAAACCCTTGGGTATTTTAAATGTGAAAGATTTAAAAATAAAATTTTAAATAAGTTGTGGGCATTTAGAAAATGAATGTTAATAGGGGAAGAGAGTGATGTAGAGCCAAGGTGAAGATTAAACTCACAACAAACCAGTGTCAATTCAAAAATGATGAACTCTTCCTTGAAACACCTTCAACCTACAAGCATCAACTCACCCTCAAGGGTCTCAACCCTTCAAATTTTCAAAACAACACCAAACCTCCACCAAGGCCTTGAAAAAGTTTCTCAACATTCCAATGATGACAATTTATCCATTTAAATGCAATCTCAAAGTCAGACTAACATAACCTTCAAAAACTCACCTTCTACCACTAGCACTCCTTGTAGTACATGGAAACTAGTTTTTCAGCCTTTTGGCCAAATCCTTCCAAAACACCTGAGAAATAAATAATAGAATCAAGGACCCTTTTCAGATTTATTTAACATATCAAAGAAATAGATATCATTCTTTTGGATCAAAGTCTTCAACATTAAAAATTTCACAGTTTTAGGCCTCCAATTAGGCCATTTTTACAAAGAGGCCAACCTTAGATCTTCACACCAAGCTACCAAACCTAAAAAAAGTCTTGAGGAATGATACAAAACAATATATTTTCTAGGTTTTATGCCTCCAAGTGCACAACTTAAACTCAAATCTAAAAAACCCTCTTAAAACACAAGAACCTAGGGTTTTGGGGCACCATTATTGTTTCTCCATATTCCCAACCATTCCAGACCACACCAACTGCTCAGAAATCCATAATTAGGTCATCCCAAGCTTAAAAAACATTCACTTGGCTTAAGATATTCTTGTAACACCAATTTATAGGTTAGAGGCCTTAATTTCAAGTGGAAAATTAACATTTCCAGAATTTTATCTCTTCATTCTCTTCCAAAACTCAATTCTCCATGCCTTCCACTCTTGAGAAATATTTTCCTATACCCTAATAACTCATCCCACTGAGTCACATTGGCATACAATAGGTGGGATGAGATTCAAGCCACTAAGAATTACAAACCCTTATACCCCTATTCAAGAACCCGTTAAGGAAAAACCTGAGATTTAAGGCCCAAAATGAATGAAAGAAAACTTATTAAGAAATCAAAAGAAATGTTAAGACATATTTCAACAATCCTACATCATGTCCTGATACAAAAAAAGGTGCTTGTACGGCCTGTGCATAGGCAGAAAACATAGGAAAATAGTAAAATATGAAAACTGAGCAATTGAAATCTTTATTGATTAAAAAAAAAATCCTTCAATAGTCCCTATCTTGAGCTCTTGAAGGCCTTAAGTACATTTTTATTCATTGAAATCCAACTTCCCAACGCTTTTAACCACCAAAACTAACCTTTTTTGGAAACACATAACAAATTTTGTTGTATTAAACAACTCACAAGTTTGCACTTTTAGACTCCATCGACCTAATGACCTTAACTAATAACTTTTAGACCATTTGGAACCTTTCTAATGGTATATTTTATACCTTATTAAGATTAAAAGACTCATCATACCACATTTACCAACTAACCTTCCTTATTTAACATCAAACAATCACAAAATGAGGGTGAAGTGTGGGTGCTCCTGCACCAGAGAGTAATATTTATTTTCCCTTTGAAACACATTTATAATGTTTTGTAAACTCATGGTGGATGCATCGAAGATCAATTTTTTTTATTTCCATTTAGTTTAAATTTCCAATGAAAATCTTGCTCAGTGCGTCATCATAGCTAGGAGGAATATTCTAAAACCAAGCTTATACTTTGAAGGGAGGTAGTGCTACAATCAAAATGTGGCAGGTGGAAGGGAGGTTATAATATATTTTAAATATCATAATATATTAAAAATTGTGGTTCTCCATTTCCCATGCCCAAATGTGGCTTCCCATACCTCTAGCCATGATTTGGAATATCCTATTATAATTTATAATACCCAACACATGTAAGAAAAACCTAGCACAAAGAAAATAAACCCATCCATGGATAAAGTGCTTAGTGAAAGAGGTAAGATTCCCTCTATAAAAGTAAAATTTCCCTATCATGGCTTAAAATTCCCAACAAGGTGGTTATACATGTTGCAATGGAGTAGAAGGGCCTAGTCTCTGTGAAATAATGTACCATAAATGATGAAATTCCTAGGTGTGTGAAGGGATATGATAAATAAATATTTGTTCTAAGATCAAGATTCTAGTGGCTCTAAAATCCCATGGTTTTTAGATCAAGTTATTTTGAATTAATTGAAGAATTGGTTGTAGGAATATTGGTCTTATTGCATCTCATTTTAATGGAGAGATTCTTGAGATGTTGTCAAATGCTTTGACCAAAAATAATGAAAAAATATTAAAAGGTTTATGCATTATAATAGAGGCTTCAACCTTTTTTTTGTTCTTCCATGTCATTTTTATGGGTCTACATTCAATAATTATGAGGTGAAGTAATTTATCATACTATCATTAAGGGTAAATGAAGAGATTAATTTTTTTATCCATATTATTTTATCCCACAAGGGTAAAATGTCCTACTACCAAATAAAATTAAAACTGCTGATGAAGTTATTTTTGAGCAAGGTACTATATATTTTTGCTTTATTTAGTAGGTATAAAGTATACCATTTAAACCCATAGCATATTCATCAATGCTTGGTGAGCAAATAATGGCTTGAGAAAGATACAAAAGGTAATTCATAAAATTTAAACTTTTATTATTTTACCAAGTGTAATATCCTTCAATACCTTTTCTAAAGCTTTGAAAAATATGGATAGGCCTAGGGAGTAGAGAAATCAATTATAGGAATACAAACTACAAAGTAGAAATCCAATATTCATGCTTTTGATATTTTTATAAGTGGTTATTGCAAAGAAGAAAGAAACAAAGTTGAAATTTGTTTTCAAGTGTAGGGGTAAGACAAGTTAAAAGGTAGGAAAATATGAAGACAAAATTTATGCTTACTAACCATTTGAAGGAGGAAAATGCTTTGCATTGAGTACTTATTTTCACTTGCAAGTAAAAGGATAGATATAGGGGAGTAATTTTATTCACCTATAGGGTAAAAATTAGGTATGGAAGAATATTTATCTAGGGGTAAAATATTTGAATGTAAAATGAAAGTAAAAATTGGAAATTTATTATTAGTTTACCTAAATGGAGGTAAAGGGAGTTTTCAAAAGATCTTGTGGTATATTCATTTATGTTGGTGTGAATTAAAGTCTTGTACCTAGTGATTTATCTCACTAGGTAATTAGGGGACTTATTCACATTATTAAGTTTACTTAGGATATAATATTTTTTCTAGAAGTCTTAGTTAGCTTTTCTAGAACTTATCTTATCTAGCTTTATGCATCATTTCATAGGTAGTTAGTTTGCTAGTCATATCATGTTATAGGATTAAGACACATGTCACAATCATGTTCAATCCTATTCCTCACCTTGCCTATATAAGGAAGGTCATTGTACACTTTGTAATATACTTCATACCTCATCATCATTTTGATAGGTCTTAATATCAAGCAAGCTCATATTCTTGCATATTCTCTTGTAGAAGGTTTTAATTGTTTTTGTAGGTGGTCTTGGGTGTTGAGCTAGTATTCAACTCTTACATGGTATCAGAGCCAAGCCTTGCAAAACCCTTCTCACATTTGAGGGTTGAGCTATTTCTAGGAGATATATAGGTTATTTTTAGTAAAGTTTAGTATTGTCTTCTCTTGCAACATATGATGACTTGGGGAATTAAAAAATCTTGAAAAAATACCAGATTAGAGGTTGTCTCTATATGTGGGATTTTATGGCAAGTAACTTTTGGCTAGTGTTGGTGGAAATGTAAGCTTAGATTCAAGTTCAGGGTAGCTGAGAAAGTCAAGATCGACTTTTTTTTTGCCTAAATATGACATTTTTGGCCAAAGTTATGAGGGTTTGAAGATTTGCAAGACCTAGAGATTGCAGAGCTTTTGGTGCATTTTCACCTCGATCATAACTTGCCATCATCTTCAAATGGTCTGAGAGATAAAAATCGATATAAAACACATCTTATTTTGGCTCTAACTATTCATGAGGAATTTTTTTTTTACTCGGAAGGTTGTACGTCCCCTGGGTACAGGGTACGATATTTTTTTTGCAAAATAAAAAAATTATTATTTTTTAATATTATGCATTCGAGCAAAAAATATTTTTGTATGGGTTATATTTTAATTAGGCTTCTTAAATTTTTTATTTGAGATATATATAAAATTTGTGGGTTTAAATTTGAAAATATTTTGTGAAGTTCTTTTTTTAGTTGGCATTATACATGGTGTGCAGTACTTGCAAGAAAGTCACATCACCTGCCCATTTTATCGGGGGCATTCATTTCTTGCAGACTGAGCTGATTGAAGTCTTTTGCTACATGGCCACCAATGTTGAGTGGCTTGTCCCATCTCCTGCTGGCTATTCAAAACCCTTAGCGCACGATTTCCTTGTTTCTATCGTCAGTCACCAGTTGTTCTTCACTATCAAGTTGACATTTATTGGCTAGTACTTTGTCCTATCGGCCTTTCATTATTCTATCTATCACTGTCCTTGTCAAATCTGCAGTTTATTCATTGCATAGTTGATTTGTTTTAATTCAACAGGTGTATATTTATAAGGTTTTTGTTTATTAAAAACCTTGTATAAAGTCAAAAGATGACCATATTGTTAAGATGACATTTCAATGTTAGTTGTTAATTGATTTTTTTAAATTTTTTTTTTTTGTTTAAACAAAAAAGTCGACAATATCGTTTTAAGTGGGTGGCGAGCAAGAGGCTTCCACCCTTGCCCACTAGCTTGCCACCACCTTGGGTGGTGATATTTTTTTGCTCAGTTTTTCCCTGTGGTCATATGCATGACCAAGAACTAATCCCCTAGGAGTGGAAATTTTGTGCCCAAATAGCCTTGAATGATCATATTTTGCCACCAAGTGCCTAAAATAGGCCTTTTTTCAATTTTGCATAACTTTTTTCCACAATCTCCAAATTCTATAAACAAGATATCAACAGAAAGCTCTTTTTGTGTACTTCATAGTGGTGTATGTTTTTTTTTCTAGATTTTGCTGCATGTACAAATTATTGGCAACTGAAGTTAGATCTCCTCTTTGGACCTCCGAGCTCATAACTTTCTGCTAGTTTCTCTTATTTTGGTGATTCAAGTTGCATTTGGAAGGTATTGAGGAGCTCTTTAGTTTGGTTCATGCAATTTTTTAGATTCAACCCCAAGTGTGAGATATTCAGATTTTTGCATTTTTGATTTCTGGTTCATAACTTGGACATCTGTCTCCCAGAGAAGTTTTGTTTATGGGGGGGGCTTTATTTTCAATTATATTATTAGATTTGGGAGGTTTCATATAAGTTTGTATCAGTTTTTTTCCTTTTTTTCATGCTTGGTCCTTGTTGACCTAATGGTTGAACTAGGATTTGAAGTTTTGACTCCTCATAACTATCACACATGGAAGGTTAAAATGCAAAGACTACTTTGGTCAAAGGGTTTATGGTCCACATTGAGTGATCATCAACCTAATCTTACTAAAGAGTATGAAATATTTTCTCATAAGAATATATATGATGAAGCTATGGGTTTAATTGCAATGCATGTTTCATATACTTTATTCTTTCATATTAAGGAATACAAAATTGCTAAGTAGGTATGGGATAAGTACAAGGATATCTTTGGTGCAGTTAGTGAGGTATGTGTCATGCAATCAGAGGCTGAATTGGCTTCACTTTCTACAGATGCATTTCCCACCACTGAAGACTACTTGGTAAAATTCAAATCACTAAGATCTCAATTGGCATGATGTGGCAAAGATAAAACTGATAAAGAGTGCATTTTTTGATTTTGTCTAAGATGAAAGGTTCATTTGCATACTTTTCTACTTCCTTCTATGCTACAATGGATGGTTTAGGTGATTCTTTTGTTATGCCCTTTTTTGAGACATTTTATGATAGGTTGACTAGAGAACAAGAAAAACTTGGTCAACTTGATACACATGCTAAGAATCATTCTTTGATTGCATCATCATCTAAGGATAAAGGAAAGAAAAAGTTTATACCTAAGGAAAAATCTAAAAACCTCCCACCTCTTCTAAGGAGGAAAATCCTAAGAAGGAGAAGACTAAATGTGGTTATTGTAAAAAGCCAGTGCATGGTGAAAAAACTTATTACAAGAAATAGTTAGATGAAATGAGGTAACTCTTAAATGAACATAACATTTATTTTCCTTCTAAGTCTAAAATTTCATCATCTTCTTCTTCTCAATCAACATCTACTACACACCTTGGGATTGCAGGAATTTCCAATGGGAGTGATATGATCAATGATTTGAAAATGAAAGGACATGCTCTTTTTGTAACACATGTTGAGGAGTCTAAAAATTGGATTATTGACTTTGGAGCCTCCTATCATATATCAGACCAATTTGATAGGTTCTCTTCTTTGAAGGATACTTCACTCATGAGGATCTTGATGGCTAATGATGTTTATCTTGATATATTTGGTAAAGAGGTCATTAATGTGCCACATGGTAGCTTTAATAATGTGCTTTGTAATCCTGATATTAAGAACAATCTTCTTTTAGTATATTAGATAACACAAATAGGTAAATCAATTGAGTTCACTCCAGATTCAGTCTTCATTCGAGATTTGGATACCAAACAACTTGTTGCAGTGGGTAGGGCCAATCGTCAAGAAAAGATCTATTACTTTTCTCATTTTGTTCTTGATAGTGAATGTTCAAGGGCTCACTCTTCTAGCTCCAAGATGGATAGTAATTCACATGAAGGTTTTGGTGGATGGTTAAACCTTGCTATTCATAAACCATATAATGAGGTTGTATCTTCTCCAACTTCTTCAGATTTGATCAAGACTTCATATGAGCATGATACTTTTGGTTTTCCATATTTTCACTTGCAGGATGGTTTCATGACAAGGATATCAGATTTGGTGTGTCAGTACTTCTTTAGCAAATTTGGGGGACTTGCTTGAGGGGGTTTCTCTCCTTTTTTATCATTCAACTTTAGAGGTTTCTCTTGAGTCTTCACATTCTTTATCTTCTTCCTTGATTGGGGTAACACTTGATTTTGTTGAGGCATCTTCAGAGGCTTTTGACACATCTTTAGAGATTTCATTCTTGAGGCTGCTTCCCTCTTGCTTCTTCATGGAGATGAGGTTGCTTCAACATTGACCATTGGATCTTTTTCTTCCCAAGGGGAGATGCATTGTTTGTAGGCATTTGATTCTCTTTTGTCTTAAGACATTCTTTAGTGATTTTGGAGTTACTTCATTATGGGGGGCTATGTAGTCTATTTCTTTCCCTCTTATGGGGTTTTTTTTTGTAATGTATGTGAAAAATGGTGTACTTGGGGGTATCATGTAGTCCTCCATCCTTCCTCATATGATTGTTTCTTTTTTCTCTCTTTTGGAGAGGATTTTTGTCCCATTTGATTTTCTCCTTTTCTCTAGTTGTGAGAGATTTATTTTGTGTTTGTACATGGATACCTAAAATGGCCTAGTAGCCAAGACCCATCTTTGCATCTTTTTTGCATCATTTGCATAATAATCTTCTCCCTAAGTTACACTTAAGGGGGGGTGTTGGTGTGAATTAAAGTATTGTTCCTTGTAATTTATCTCACTAGGTAATTAGGGGACTTATTCACATGATTAATTTTACTTAGGATATAAGATTCTTTCTAGAAGTCTTCGTTGGATTTTCTAGAACTTATCTTATCTAACTTTATGCATAATTTCCTAGGTAGTTATTTTGCTAGTCATCTCATGTCATAGGATTAAGACACATGCCACAATCATGTTCAATCCTATTCCTCACCTTTCCTACATAAGGGAGGTCATTGTACACTTTGTAATATACTTCATACCTCATCATCATTTTGATAGGTCTTAATATCAAGCAAGCTCATATTCTTGCATATCCTCTTGTAGAAGGTTTTCATTATTTTTGTAGTTGGTCTTGGGTGTTGAGCTAATCTTCAACTCTTACAATTTATGCTCATATAGTTATAAATAAAAGGGCGCAAATTTTAACAAGTTTCATTATTGCATTCAATCTAATTCTCTTCTCATGTCATTAAATAGTAATTTTTGGGTATTGTTTAGGTTAGGTATTGGGGTCTAGGGTAGATGATACTAGAAATTTCTAGGCCAACCTTAGGTTCATATATGTAATTATTTGGGATTTATGGTGCTAAATTGATGATTTCTTTTAATATATACTTAGTTTTAATTTGAGTCTATTTTTTGTTATTTCATTGTAGTATTTCTTTAGTAAATCAACATAATAATGATTCATGTTTTCTCTATTGCTTCGTGTAGGCTTTAGGGAATTTGACAACATAGATGAACATTTTTTGCACTTATGCTAGGATTTGATTAACTTATACTCAAGGGATACAATACAATTTTATATTATGAGTTACTTGTAATTAAGAGTCTTTATAACATAGTATGTGGTATTTATGAGTTCAGAATAGATTTTCTTTTTTTAGACTACATGAATCGGTCGGGTATCCACCACCCCCCTATAAACTGTAGTGCGCCTAGTAAAAAAATTTCATGTGACCGGTGGCGCTAGTGCGAAACGACCTCCAGTACCACAGGGACGGTGGGGAGACTAGACCTCGTGACCTATTTCCTGCAATAGGATGCTTTAGCCAATCGAGCTAGGCCCACCTCCTGAGTTGGGAATAGATTACTAAGAATGGTTTACATTATTTAAAAACATGATGGAATTTGAGAGTATAGGTTTTGTAGGGCACAACCATGTGACAAAGGCTCACCTAAATTATCAATTATTCTACTATTGTTGTTATTTATCTTGAATTAAATCTATTCTTGTGGATAAGGAACCAATCTCTTATAGTTTTAGCTACCTAACACCTCAAATAAAAAATTAATGAACATCTATAAAAATATATAAATTATTCAATTTTTATTTTCTTCAGAGTTTAAAGGATACAAAGGATAAGCATAAGTTCTTTCTCATTTACCACCCTTTTCTTGTTTTATATGAAGATAAATTAGTCTATGTAAATTATTTATTCACAATGTTGATAAAGGCACAACCAGTATGCTTTCTCCTAATAATTTTAAATCCTTTTCTTATACATATGTAAGACATTAATTATCCACTTGTCTAGGGTTCATAACTATAAATTTGTATGAAAGCATCACAATATCAGTTATTGAAAGTTAAGTGGGCTTATTTATTGTGCTAATGGGATCTATTTTTTTACTTGCATATTTTTTTGTAAAATAGATTTATTATTCTTTAAGAGCATCATTATAATTAACCTCTCGAGCTTTGTGGATATCAAAGTGTAGAATATAGTGTCCATTCTTATCTAATTAGATTCTTATTGTCCTTGGTTTAATAATATGGCTGCCATCTTACTTTTAAAAACTTGATCCTTTAGTCTAGGTGTCATTTCATACCTTATAGCTAAGGCTAGAAAGAAAAATAACTAACAGACAATATGATGTTAAGTGACGGTGACAAAAAATATTTAAATAATTTGGAATATGTAAAATATAAAACCAATAAAAAATGAATTCAAATGGATTTTATAAATGAAGGAGAGGGTTTTCTTTGAATTGGAAATAATCTTAAAAATATCTAAATCATTAAAATTAGAGATCCCAAGAAGCCTTCTACCCTTATGATGTAATAGTATTCTCTCAAATATTTATAAAAAAAAAATATAAAAGTCCTATAGAGTTTGAAGGAAGAAGAAGCAAGTGGAATTGTAAGAAAAATTATATAGATCCTTTTCCCATAAGTGTATAAAATCAACAAGAATAAAATAAAAAGGGAGATCATGCTTCAATGGAAAATATGAGAGTCGATACTCCTTAGGAATGTACAAGTACTAGAAGCTTTGAATGAAAAATTAAAACATAGTAAGTTTGTGTGATTCAAAATAGTCATAAGGTTTAAATTTATTGGGTATACCTTCACAAATGTGGGAATATATTTGTGAGTGTGGTAGAATGTAGAGTCTAAACTAATGTCTTGTAAACTTAGTGGAAATCACATAATTCTGAGGAATGACTAGTTGAATAGTCCACTCAACATTGCAAAGACTTCATTAAATTATCAACCAAGGCTTGTAAACTTGTGATGGTGCTAGCACTGTATGTGCCTTCAAAGACCTGAGGTTACTTAGGTTATCCTATTAAAGGTATTTTACTTACTGGAAAATCATAGGAACACATAACAGTGAAATAAGTAAATTGACACTAATGGCTACGGGTGCCTACAACATAATTTGTACTAAATTGCTACTAACAGATAATTATTGAAACTGACTCAAAATTGATAATTGAGCCTAATCTATCCTCTGAAGTACTACAAGTCAATTGAATGCATTCATGCATATGAAAAACCATTATTGATAATCATAATATGAGAATCTATTTTAACTTCCATGAAATTTATGAAGTAATGATAAATAGAAATAACTACTAAACAAAAATAAAACAACTAAAAATGTAGTGAAGAATAGTTACCTTGAGTGACCTACTCAAGTAGTTTTCTTCACTTTAACTAAAACCAAATCTAAATCTTCAGATTCTATGCAACCATATCAAATTGAACTTCATTCATTATGCATTCCAAAAGATCACATGAAATCTTGCTCAAAGATTGTATTCAAGAAAACCATTTCTGAATAATCAACAAGTTTGTAGATTAAAATTGAAAACTAAGAAGTAACTAATAACAAACCATCAGTATGAGATTAACCAACTCACTATACTAAAGACTCAACCACCGGCTATATACAAGCATGAGGGAGTTTATTCTAAACACAACTCTTAATTGAAATCATTAACTACAACTCCCTAGATATCTGAGTATGTAATTAATATTGAATTGTTCAAACTGCAACTGAAAAGAAATAAGAGTTCAAATAGAATTAAAACTCTGTAAAATAGATCTATATGTGGAACACATAATTAGTTACCTAGAATCCTATCAATAAAATAATTCTTCTTCTTTAGCGCCTTATTGACTATCATAATGATGAACAACTAACTCCATCAGGTGTCTCCACATGGTAGTTATTACACTCAGCTTATTCTGACACTTCCCCTATTTCATTGTCTAAGACCTCCTTTAGCTGTGGGTTACAACTTCCAGTTGTTGCAGGCTAACTTCGTGGGCTGCAAGAGGTTAATAAAAAAAATATACAAAAAGCTAACCACCATGATTAAACACATAATTCCAATCACATTTCATACATATCCACATATAAATTATGCAATACTACTATCCCCCAACTATCCTTTTTCTTTCCCTCAAGAAAAATGCACTAGGGGTACATATTGTAATGTGGTGTAATCTCCTTGAGGTCCATGAAAGTATCTACTCCCTTGATCTGCTTTAGGTAGAACCCTCTATAAACTACAAGTCTCTTCATTCTAGTTTTCTCAGCCTCCTCACATTCCTTCATCCTACTTCCTATCCAATGTGGGACTAGATAAAGGAGCATAGGCGGTTAGAACGTGAGTGGTATCCATTTAGTTGCTTGATAAACAACAATATCCATGTACTTTTTCACTCTTTCAATCATTGATATGAAGTTATATATTGAATGAGGTTCCTTCCTTTGTAGCTCTGGAGTCAAACTATTCCACCTTTCCTGTACAGAAACAATTTTGAACTAACCCAAATACCAGTGTCTTCAATCTATTGTAGTCTTGTATCCTTACCTTCATAATTTTTTTTCCTACACACTTTTGTTTCAAGAGTAGTAATGACTCATCTATTATCTCATTAGGATCTTTAGAATATTTCCTCACTAGAAGTGCGACTGACTTTTCTCTTTCTGCATATTCCTCCATGAGTTCACCTCTAAATTGTTCATTCCTAAAATAGGATGCTAAAGCTCTTACCTACAAATCCCCCAAAACATTAAGGGGTTCCATTGTGCATCCTTTGAAACCACATAATTGTGCAAATAGTACTCACATAGTTAGTCTTGCTCATCAAGGGTAGCATCAACAAAACTATGGAGAAATTCAAGCTTGTTGCTCATGGAAATTGGTTTATTGTTGATCAATTGACTAAATTGAAAACTTAGGAAATTTTCCTAGAGAAAAAAGGAATATGTTCTAGCTGGGGGTCTACACCTGATAATTTGGGAAGCCTTGTTTGCTATTCCTTCCATTCATATTTCTATTTTACTCAATTCAATGTTCTTTCCCTTCAACACTTTGGTGTGCTCTATAATCAGAGTTACTCTTTCCTTTCTCCACTTTTCTTTCTCTTGTGAGATTTCATTAGTGACCTTCCATAGTTGGTACCCAAGAGAAAAAGTTGTGTGGTAAATTGGAGTTTTTGTGATAGGAGGTTTTTGATTTGCTACTATAAGTTCTCCATCCCCTGTTTTGATCATGTCCAGTTGTGCCAGTAGGTCCAACTTTGCACCATGCCCATAGGTTTGCAGTTTCTCCTCCAATTCTTGTATCTTTTTCTCCCTTTCCTTGCCTCTCTTCTCATAACTCTGAACCATTTCTTCTAGCTATTTAATTATATCTAGAGCTTAATGAAGCTCCTTTCTGATATTTATATCCTCTAAAAATATTTCCTTTGTTTATAAAAGTTGTTCATTACCACCCCCTGTATAGTCATAGTCCTCATGATTAGGGCTATCTAGGTTTTTTTTTCTTTCTTGGAAATAAATAGATCTTTTGAGTCTGAATCGGAAGTGGCAGATACATACCTCTTCCTCTTTGCAGGTGTATGTGTATTTCTAGAGTTATTCCCCTTTATTTTATAGCTTCTTTCAATAAACATCACATCACGCCTAGGTGTAGCAGATGTCTCTTTTTGTGTTTCCTTTTTCTTCAGCACCTTTGAAGGTGTAGAACAGCTACCCCCTTTTTCTTAAGTTTTGGTGTCTTAGAGGTGGATGGAGTCTTATTTGCTGCAAGTTGCCTAGATGTTGTAGGTTTTTATTTCTACACATTATTCTCCTCAGATTCACCTTGGCTACGGGTAGGTGAAGCCATGGGTGAAACAGGATAACTTCCTCTTATAGGTGTAGCTTGTGGTTCTAGGGTTTTAGGTACTTCAAGTGCCTCAAGTAGACTGTTAATATCTTGAAACTTCACAAAATATTCCTAGGATACTTGGGGATATTAAATTATGACTCAAAAGAAACAATCTAGATATTAAATATAGAAGAACAAGGAAAAAATATTGGGGCTGTTTCGGGGCTTGCCGTAGTCAAACCCCCATTTTGGTGTTTCCACTACCATGGAAAGCCAAAATAGTAATGATAGAGAAAGTATGATAAATAAAGATATTGAAGTAGAAGTACTATGAGGTATGTTAACAACAATATTGTACGAAAATAATACACGATGCTAAGTGAATGGATATCACTTCCCCAATAGGATGCCCTCAGGGCACGTGAAGGAAGATGTGAGCTCGCAAGCTTGTGAATTCCAATGTTTCCACAACAATGAGAGGAGTAAAACCAACAGAGTGTCAACTTGCCTCTTCAAAGATGGTAAAAATGTTGTGAATGAAGTGTGTAGAAGTGAGTGTGATCAAGAAGTTGAGAAGTTGTGAAGAAGAACAATGAGATGAAAGAATAGACCATTTGAAGATGAAATTGGAGGAAAAAGAGTTGTTCAAGGTTGGTCAAGGGAGGAAAAGCATTACACTTTGTCACCAATGGAGAGTTGTAATGCCTATGTAGATTCTAGAGGTAGGAATCCTATCACGATGACAATGTGCCACGTAGATGTCCATGTGTTGTGCCAGTGTCCACAAAAAAAATCCTCTACCGACACTAAAAAAACTGCGAAGTGGATGGGAAGTGAATGAGGGATGTGAAATAGCATCATCGGATTTAATTTGTCTAAGGTAAGAGGTACGTAAACAAGGAATTTGCAAGGGGTGTAAATTCATGCCATTACATTAACAAACTATAATGCCTTCACTTCCACCCACTTAGTCAGATAATCAATACAAACCAAAATGTACTCTTTTTTGTTAGAAGTGGATATTGGCCCAATAAAGTCTAGACCTATTTTTCAAAGGGAGCTAGTGTTAACTGTGGCTATAATGGAATTTCATCATTTGCTGGCTTACCCATTCTTTGGCATCTACCACAGCTCCTTGTATATTTGATAGAATCCTTGTGTAAATTTTGCTAGTAGTAACTAGTTGTGAGGGTTTTGAATGTTGTCCTTTTGGATGCGAAGTGACCTCCACATGGTTCATCATGGAAAGCCTTCATGATATCAAAGATTTCATCCTCCCTTATACATCTCCTCATGATATTGTCTAGGCCAGTGTAGAATAGGTAACCAAATATCCAAGAATATGGAAAACACTTATGTAATAGTTGTCTCTTTTCCCTTGGAGAAAATTGTGGTGGAATCTGGCCCGCCACTAAATAGTTTGCAATGTCAACATACCAGGGTATATGTATATTAAGAGCAAACAAGTGCTCATTTGGAAATGAGTCATCTACTACCCCTTCTACTAATTGTGTTGGTAACCTTGATAGAAAATCTGCTAATACATTATCCTTACTAGGCTTGTCCACTATTGTGATATCAAACTCTTGTAGAGCGAGCAACCATTTGACTAGTCTACCCCCTACTAGAGGCTTGTTCATTAAATATCTGATAGTTGTATGGTCTGTGTGGAAAAAAACTGCATAACTTGTAATGTAATGCCTGGATTTACTAATGGCATACACTATTGCTAGCATCTCCTTTTTTGTAATAGTATAATTTAGCTTTGCTCCCTGAATATTATTGCTAATGTAGTAAATAGCATATTCTTTGTTACCTTCTTTTTGACCCAAAACTACTCCAATAGAAAAATATGAAGCATTAGTGTGTATGTGGAAGGGTAAGGTCCAATTTGGCCCCCTTAAAATAGGTGCTTGTGTTAAGGATTTCTTTAGTTCTTGAAAGGAATGTTGGCACTCTAATGTCCAATAAAATTATGTCTTTATTCAATAGAACAAACAATGGTGCTGCAATATTATTGAATTCTTGAATAAACCTCCTATAATAGTCTGCATCGCCTAGGAAGCTTCTAACATCTTTATGCTTCTATGGAACAAGTGATGTAGAAATGATCTCTATCTTATGTGGATCAACATGGATCCCTGCACTGGATATGAAATTCCCTAAAACAATTCCCTGAGTCATCATCATAAAGCATCTCTCATTACTGAGGGACAAATTGTGTTCTTTACATCTCTTTAAAACCTTTCCCAAATTGCTAAGGGCTTCCTCATAAGCTTCCCCATATGTGGTGAAGTCATCCATATATATCTCCATAGAGTCACGAGCATAATAAAAAAAGATGTTGAGCACTGCCCTTTGGAAAGTAGCTAGGGTATTGAATTAACTAGAGGGTAGAACAAAGTAGGCATAGGTACCCCAAGGGCATGTAAATGTTGTTTTGTCCTGATCCTCTAGAGCAATTTTATCTTATTGTAACTATTGAAACCATCTAGGAATGAAAATTACATCTTCCCTAATAAAGATTCAAGCACTTGATCTATAAAGGGAAATGGAAAGTGGTCCTTCCTAGTGGTTGTGTTTAGTTCCCTATAATCTACACATACCCTCCATTTTCCACCTTTCTCTGGAACAATGACTAAAGGTGATACCCATTCATAGTTAGATATAGGATAAATGAAGTCTGCATCAAGGAGTTTTCAAATTTTAGCTTTAACTATTTCTCTCAAGGTAGGGTTCATTCATATTTTAGGCTATCTAGTAGGCCTATAACCATTATTTATATAAATCCTATGCATACATAAGTCAATATCTATGCCCTTCATATCATGGCAGTCCCATACATAGGCTGCTACATGTGCCTACAACACAGTGTGCAAGGAATTATACTATATTTAGTCAATGCATTGTTTATGTTCAAAATTTTTCCTGGCATGATTTCTAGTTCTTTTGATGATTCTTGCATAGATAAGAGGTCAAGGCTAGGAATGATTGGTACACACTGTTGTCATAGTATGTGATACAGGAGCATCTTTGATGCATTTTTTTGTCATGTTGCAAAAATTTGAATTTTGGTTGGCTTTGGGTCAATAAGGTCAATTTGGACCATTTAAGGTCATTTGGGGTCATGTTGGATTAGTTTTGTGTGATTAGGTGCAAAGTTGTCAAAAAATGCAAAAGTTGTCAAAAGTTGCAAAAACTTGTCAATATTGTCAATGTAATTTTGCAAAATTGGTTAATGGGAGTTAGGTGTTAGTTTGGATGGTTGTGGGAGGTTGTAATATGATGAATATGACATGTAAACTAGATCAAAAGGCTTGGAGAACATCTAGAATGAAAAGATCCTCATTTGCCACGTTTTTTATTATGTTTTCTTGTGTAATCAGACTGTAAACTACACTCTACAGATTTGTACGGGTTGGTACAATCCTGAAATTTTTTGGAGAAGTTGAAGGATAGTATTACCTTTTGAATGCTTTTTATTTGGTATAATTTCATTGTGTTTTGTGAAAGATATTGTATCTTTTGTGTTGACAGGTCTAAACCCTACCTAGGGTTTCCAAGGAGCAAATAAAAAGAAATGGGAATAGTTTCCACTAATGAAAACCCATGAGACTTGGTGGAAAACTCTATCTTGTTGCTGGCCTCACTTTGGTAAGAGGAGATGCCATATTTTTCAATTTTGGCATAGTTATTAATGACGGTATGCTTTTATTTGTGTATAAACTGTCTTAAAACCTTAGTGGCTTGAGGGCTTGGAAAAACCCACACATTGTTTGATCATGGTTGGTTGGGGAATTAATAAAAAGAGTTGGAAGAGGTCTACACATCTAAGGTTATCATGTTTATTTATTTTTCTATGTTGAAAGCCCAATAGGCTATGGTTACCATGGTTTCAAGGTGCACTAGGAAGCCTTTATTGTCTGAAATGAACCATTGTATGAAAGGTGTCAAAGCAGTCAAGCTGTGCTAGGACAAGTCCTTCCTCTACATCATATTGGTATTAGAGCCAATAAAGTCAAGGACAAGTTAATCTAGTGTGTTGTTTCAAGAAAAGATGCCTCCAAGAGGGAATGCTATTGAAAAAGCAATAGAAAGGTTAGCCAAAGAGATGGGAGAAAAAATTGCCCAAGAGATGAGAGAAATGAGAGAAAGTATTTATGTAAGACTTAAGGAAGTAGAGATTAATAAAATAAGAGGAGTTATCACAAGAGATTTGAGTGATCAGGAAGAAGAGATGGATGAAAAAAATCCACCACAAGAAGGACCCCATGAAGAAAGAGATGTTGAAGAGTTAAGGATGGAGAGATTGCTAAAAGCAGTCAGCGGTGAAGGTTCCAAAGTGAAGATGGAGTTCTCGGTGTATTCAGGTAGCCTAAACAGTGAGGAACTTATTGATTGGATAGGAGAGTTAGATACATATTTTGAATTTGAATATGTACCTGAGGAGCAATTGGTGAAGTTTTCCAAAACAAAGTTGAAAGGCCATGCATCCCTTTGGTGGGATTATGTGCAAGAAGAGAGAAGGAAGAAAGAAAAACCAAAGATCACCTCTTGGGACAAAATGGTTGCAAATTTGAAAGGTAAATTTCTACCTAGTGATTATGCCACTCAATTGTATAGGAAACTACAAAAATTGAAACAAAAAGATATGGATGTGAAGGCATATACAAAAAAATTCTACAAATTGAGTATTAGATCAGGCCATATGGAGGAGGATGTTGATAAGGTTGCAAGATACTTGAATGGGATGAAATATAGCCTACAAGATGAATTAAGTGTCACAAGCCCTAGAATGATAGAAGAATGCTACCAACTAGCCATGAAGGTTGAAGAAAATTTGAAAATTTGAAAAGAGAAACAAAGCAGAGGTATGGGAATAAATTTTAGAGGAAGAGGGTCATTTGGTGGGAGAGGAAAGTCCCAAAGGTCTCAAGGAGAGACAAGTAATTCTCAAGAACAAACCTCAAATTCAAGGGGTAGTTTTAGGGGAAGAAGATCAAATTTTAGGGGTAGATTTGGGCATAGAGGAGGATCAAGTGGCTTCATTGGAAAATGCTACAAATGTAATAAATTTGTAGGTCATCAAGCATGGGATTTCCCTAAAGAACATTCATCTAATTATTTTAGGAGTGAAAGGAGGAATCAAGTACCACAAGGTGGAGATGTTGAAAGTGTAAATTCTTTACCACAACTTGTAGAACCAGAAGTTGGAGAGTCTTTGTTGATGAGAAGAACCTTGATCAAAGTTCCCATGGAGAAGGAGCCACCTCAAATAAATTCACTCTTCAGGACCACTTGAAAATGCCAAGGTAAATGTTGTTAGGTTGTCATTGATTCCAGTAGTACTGGTAACTTAGTTTCTATGGAAATGGTAGAAAATTTAAAGTTGAAAAGATTACCCCATGCCACTCCATATAAGGTCTCATGGTTAAATAAAGGGCAACAAGTGTTAGTAAATGGGAAAAGTTGGGTAGAATTCCAAATAGGGAGATATAAGAACAAAGTTTTGTGTGAACCATCCCTATGGATGTTTGCCATATGTTACTTGGTAGACCATGACAATATGATAGAAAAGAAATCCATGATGGTAGAAATAATACTTATGTCATAGAGAAGGATGGGGTCTCTTATGCTCTAACAACTTTGAAAGAGGAAATCCAAGAACAACAAGTGGGATCTAGTGTGATGTTGGTAGGTGAGAAAGAGTTCATTAAAACCATGGAAGAGGAAGAAATGGGCTTTGAAATCATAACCAAACCTAAGACTGTTGTGACAATAGTTAAGATGGATGAGTTGCCTTTGGAGATCCAATATTTTCTCAAGAAGCATGCTGATATAGTGGTAGAGGAAATCCCAAACTCATTGCCTCCAATGAGGGATATAAGTCATCACATTAACTTCATACCAGGGGCTAGTCTACCTAATAAAGTAGCCTACAAAATGACACTACAATAGAATGAGGAGATCAAGAAGCAAGTGCAGGAGTTGCTTGATAAAGGGTAATAAGAGAAAGCCTTAGTTCTTGCGTGGTTCCCATTGTCCTAGAACCTAAGAAGGGAGGTGAATAGAGGATGTGCACTAATTCTAGAGCCATAAATAAGATCACAATCAGGTATAGGTTCCCAATTCTAAGGATAGAAGATTTGATGGATTTCCTAAGTGGAGCAAGCTTCTTTTCCAAGATAGACCTTAAAAGCGGGTATCACCAAATCAGGATCAGACAAGGTGATGAGTGGAAGACAACATTTTAAATAAATGAAGGGCTCTATGAATGGCTTGTAATCCCTTTCGGTCTCTCCAATGCACCCAACACTTTCATGAGGCTCATGAATGAAGTTCTCAAACCTTTTATTGGTAAGTTTATAGTGGTTTATCTTGATGAAATTTTAGTTTTCAGTTCTAGTAAAGAAGAGCACTTACATCATTTGGATTTGTTATTAAGTGTTGAACAAGAAAACTGAGAGGGGGGGTGAATCAGTTGTATTTAATACTTTTAATTCAATCACTATAAATAATTCTTAACACTACTTAAATGATTAATCATCAAATACCAATGTAGAAACTTAAATCCAACACATAAACACAATAACACCAGATTTACGTGGAAAAACCAATAAGGGAAAAACCATGGTGAGGATTAACTCACACTATAGAGAATATCAAAACCAATTACAAAAGGATCATTTCCTATGAAACAAGGCTCATTGCCAAAATAAGAACTCACTATTTGGAACAAGGACTCACTATCCAACAAGGCTAACAACTTGGAGGGATCACTACCATAGAGATACAAAGAAGAAAAGGAAGACTTGTTACAGAGAGAAGACAATATCAATACAACAAAGGATTCCACCACAATCACTCGCAGACATGCATGAATGATAAAGTTCACCTTCAACTCACTGCATCCAAAAAATCAACATTAAGGCTTCACACTGATCTGCCATACTTGCATTACACACACTCGCTCGATAGCATCAATGTCACATCTATCTACTCTTTTTCTTTTCCACTTATCTCTCTTCTTCACTCTTGTATATTTTCCATCACTAACTCATCCTATATTTATACTATCATCATTTTTGAAACATATCAAAATTTGACCATCCAAATTCAAATTCAAATTAGGTCAGTGCCAAAACATCCTAGGGTGGAATTAGAATGAGAGAAACCCAAAATCATGCTTCATAGGGACCCAAATGGATCCAACACGCTTCATCAACTCCAAAAGTAGTGTTCAACACAAGGTTGGCCAAACCAGTGTAAAAAAAATAGAACCATTAAGCACAAACTTTCCAGATGCTGAAATTATCTTCAATACAATCAAGGCAACTCAAATCTAGAACCGCAAGTCATAAGACTTCATCAAGGAGAAATCCGGACCAACAATATTTCTCTGGGAATTCAACTAGAAACACAAAAAACCACAGTTCACAACCGGTGAACACAACTCGCATGGTATAATGAATCAATAGCTAAAAATCTGGACATAGCATCTTCCAACAACCATGATCAACATGTATCTGAACCATACAAATATAGGAGCAAATCTAGAGCAAAACTCAAAGCAACCACAAAACACTTGCAACATATCTTCTTTACAATTTTATCAATATCCTCGACATATATAGCCAACAACCTATATCCATGACACTAATGACAATAGCAATCATTTGATAACCAATTGAACAGTTGACATCAATGATAACACCTTCAATCTTTCCATTCTTGCAACAATCTCCCCCTTTGTCATTGATGGAAACACATGATGTGAAAGACCATCAAAGACAACATACTATCTTTGATTACACTTCTCAATATTTTTCTTCTGTTTCTCCCCCTTAGTAGATAATATTTTGTATTCTTCCTCTTTTTCTTCATATGCTTCCCCTCTTCTTTCTTTTTTTAATTTTTTTTCTCTTTTTTTTACTTTTTCACATGCTTCCTCTCCCCCTTTGACATCAATGCCAAAGGAAAAAGACATTTGACATTGATTTCTCCTTTAACATGAAAAACATAGTACACACAATGACAACACCTGATACCACCTGTTCCCCCTAAGAGGTAGCCACCAAAACATCAGTCCAGAAGAAAGATAGATCCATAAATCCACTGAACTAATACATATCCATATGCATCTAGTTCAAGAAAGGAGGGGCAATGACCCCTAACTTCTCCCAGAGATACTCAAAAGTATCTTTAGGAAGAGCCTTTGTGAAAATATTAGCCACCTGATCCTTCGTCAGAACATACTCAAGATTTACTTCATTCTCCATGACCTTCTCTCTCAAGAAATGATATCTGATATATATATGCTTCATCCTCGAGTGTATCACAGGATTCCTTGAAATGTTAATTGCACTTGTATTATCGTAGAAAATAGATATAGGACCATCATACACCACTGTGATATCTTTTAGTTTTTGTTTCATGCATAGAATTTTTGTAAAACAAGATGCAACAAAAATATACTCAGCTTTAGTAGTAGACAAGGAGACTGAATCTTGATTTTTACTCAACCATACCACCAATCTGCATCCAAGAAAGAATGCACCACCACTTGTACTCTTTCTATCATCTACACATCTAGGCCAATCTACATTTGTATAAGCACTTAAAATAGATTCAGTATCTCTAGGATACCATAATCCATAATCTAGAGTGCCATTCAAGTATCTAAAAATTCTTCTAACAACAACATGTGTTTCCTTACGATCTTCTTGAAATCTAGCCACAAGATAAACAACATGCATAATATCTGATCTAGTACTAGTCAAATATAATAGTCCACCAATCATATATCTATACTTGCTTTGATCAACCTTAGGTGAATCATCATCTTTACCCAATTTACAACTAGTCACCATAGCAGTACATACCGGTTTGGAATTGTCCATCTCAAACTTCTTCAACATTTCTCTCACATACTTAGACTGTGAAATGAAAATTCCTTTCTCTGTTTGATTGATCTGTATCCCAAGAAAGAAATTCATCTCTCCAAAAATAGACATTTCAAATTCTTTATGTATCTCTTCCAAAAAAATCTTGCACATTTTTTCATTTCCTCCAAAGATAATGACATCAATATACACAACTACATTCAAGATTTTATCATTTTCAATCTTGAAAAATAGATTACTATCCGTTGTACCTTTGTTGAAACTTTTATGAATCAAGTACCTGTCTAACCTTACATACCAAGCTTTGAGAGCCTGCTTCAATCCATATAAAGCTTTCTTCAATCTGCACACCATATTCGATTGATGTGTCAACTAAAATCCTTCTAGTTGTTCCATGTAGACTTCTTCTTCTAGCTCACCATTCAAAAATGCTGACTTGACATCCATCTGATAGACCTTAAAATCTTTATGAGTAGAAAATGATAGAAACATCCTTATAGCTTCCATTCTTTCTATCGGAGAAATTTTTTCCTGAAAATTTATTCCTTCTACTTGTGAGTAACCTTTACACACAAGCCTTGCTTTGTTTCTAACAACTTTCCATTCGCATTCAACTTATTTTTGAACACCCACTTCGATCCAATGATGTTTTTATCTGTTGGTCTTGGGACCAATTCCCAAGTTTGATTATTCTCAATCTACATTAGTTCTTGTTTCATGGCTTCCATCTAATGTTCATCTTTACAAGCTTCACTTGCAGTCTTCAGTTCAATCTCAGAAAGTAAACACAAATTCACTTCAGCAACAACTTTGCTTCTAGTTAATACTCCTTTTGTCTTGTCACCAATAATTTGATTTTCTGAATGATTCTTCTATACATATCTAGGTGTCTTAGGGGACATCACAAGAGCATATTCTTCTCTTTTGTTTTGCTCATTCTTCTCTTCTCGCTCATCCTTTTCCTATTCTTCCACAATCTCTTCAATTCTTATGCGATCAAGTTCATCAAATTCATATCCATCAATGTCAATAGAATTCTTCATTGTCTCATCAACCTTGACATTTGAAATTTCTACAATCTTAGTCTTCTATTGAAACATCTGTATGCCTGGCTATTAGTAGAATATCCAAGAAAAATTCCTTCATCACTTCTTGCATCAAACTTACCCAAAGTTTCTTCATCTCTTTTGATATAACATTTTCTTCTTGAAATACTTAAAAGTAGGAATTCTTCCATGCCATAGCTCATTGGGAGTCTTTGTACTATTTTCTCTTGCTTGAAATCAATTGAATATATAAACAGAAGTATGAATAGCTTCTTTCTAGTAAAATTTTGGTAAACCAGCCTCAATAATCATTGATCTAGCAGCCTCTTGAACCGTTCTATTTTTCCTTTCAACAACTCCATTCCGCTGAGGAGTTCTCAGGGAAGATAACTGTCCCTTTATTTCATGCACTTCACAAAACATATTAAACCATGGGAGGTGAATTCTCCACCTCTATCAGGCCTTAAGCATTTTATCTTCAATTTTACTTCATTTTCAACCATAGCTTTGAATGTCTTGAATCTATCTAATGCATCTGATTTCTCTCTAAGAAACTTAACCCATGTATATCTAGAATAATCATCAATTAAAATCATAAAGTACCTTTCACCAAGCAGACTTCTCACTCTTTTTGGACCATAAAGATTTGTATGAACTAAATCTAGTAGTCCAGTAGTAGATTGTTCCTTTGACCTGTAATGATTTCTTGCTTGTTTTCCAAACTGACAATTTTTGCACATCACATTAACAGGCTTTGTAATTCTTGGTAAATCTCTCACAGCCTGAACAACACTAATCCTCACCAAGTTATAAAAATTCATGTGACACATTCTCCTATGCCATAACCAACTGTCATTAATCTGAGTCATAAAGTATCATCCATCAACATCCTTAAGTTGATAGATATTTCCTACAACAATCAATGTTTTGGATCCTTTTCGGATCTCACATATTTCATCCTTGAACACAAGATCATATCCCTTATTGAACATCTAACCAACACTCAATAAATTATGCCTTAAACCCTTAACATAGTAGACATCATCAGTATTAAGCTTACCATCAAAACTTACTAAACCTATCCCATAGATTTTAGCACCGGTATCATCTCCAAACATAACCAAGCCTCCATCATATTTTTCAAGCTTAACAAACTTACTTTTATCACCAGTCATGTGATGTGAACAACCACTATCAACTACCCAATAATTATTTTCTTGTTTAGCATGTAGGGTAGAGATAACCGTACCTTCATTTTTCTCCTTCTTTAGAGGGCTTCCTTTTACTTGATTTTTAGAATTAGCAGAAGTAGCTTCATCCTTAATTTCCAAGAACAAGCATTCATTGTCATCAGGATCTTCATGCTCAAAATATCCATCAAATATACTAGCATTCTCATTCACATAGTATGCTATGTTAATCTTCTTTCCTTTCTTTTCTTTCTCATATCTTTGTTTATTCCTCTTAGCTCTTTTCAGACACTTTACAACATAATGACCTATTTATCCACAACTAAAGCATTTATAGGGAAACTTACCTTCATACTTTTCAGAGCCTTTCCTCATCCTTCTTACAAAGTTATATTTTATTTCATCAAAGTATTCTTTATCCTGATCTTCAACTTTTGTCACCTTAAAAACAATCTTTGATTTGCATCCATTCCTCAGACTCGGCTTCCTCATCTCATAAGATGTCAAAAATACCAACAACATATCTTTAGTGCAGGTTTTATAATCTATACTTTGCTTAATAGCACACACCTTCTCATTGTAAGCATCGGGAAGAGTTATGAGAATCTTATTTACAATCTTGGTTTCATCTATAGTAGCGCCAAGTCCTCACATTCTGGCCACTATCTCATCCAATCTCTATACATAGGCTTTAACATTCTCATCTTCAGACATATGTAGAAGCTCAAACTGTGTCTCCAAATTCTACAATTTCAACTCTTTATCTCTTTCATCACCTTCATGCCCTCTTTCCAAAGCATCCCAGACTTCCTTAGTAGTCTTCAAATTTTGAACTTTAATCAATTCGGAATGTACCATACTATTATTCAAGATGTACTTTTCCTTATTGTTCGCTTCATGTGCTTTGATCTCTTCAGGCATACTCAGACCATTAGTAGGAGGAGTTTAAGGATTTTTGTAAGCTTTCTCCACATAATATCCACAATACTCTAGATATTCTTGCATTAATATTTTCCAGATAGCATAATTAGTTCCATCAAACCTTAGATACTCATAAATCATTTTTCCATCCATCCCAGACCTTCCTCAAGTGGTTAAGCTCTTCACCAAGGAACCAAACTTTGATACCAATTTGTGAACATGAAAATTGAGAGGGGGGTGAATCAATTGTCATAGATGTAATATTTTAATTCAATCATTGAAACTAATTCTTAACACTATTTAAATGATTAATCATCAAATGCCAATGCAGAAACTTAAATCCAACACATAAACACAATAACACTAGATTTACGTGGAAAACCCAATAAGGGAAAAACCACAGTGAGGATTAATTCACACTATAGAGAATATCAAAAATGATTACAAAAGGCTCATTTCCTATGAAACAAGGCTCACTGCCAAAATAAGGACTCATTGGACACCAACAGGGCTAAAAAATCGAAGGGATCATTTCCACAGAGATACAAAGAAGACAAATAAGACTTGTTACAGAGAAAAGAAAATCTCAATGCAACAAAGGATTCCACCACAATCACTCGCAGACATGCATGAGTGATAAAGTCCACCTTCAGCTCACTGCTTCTGAAAACTCAACATTAAGGCTTCACACTAATCTTCCACACTCACATTACACACACTCACTGGATATCATCAATGTCGCATCTATCTTCTCTTTTTATTTTCCACTTATCTCTCTTGTTCGCTCTTGTATGTTTTCCATCACTAACTCATCCTATATTTATACCATCTTCAACTTTGAAACATATCCAAAGTCGGCCATCTAAATTCAAATTCAAATTAGTTCGATGCCAAAACATCCTAGGGTCGAATTAGAATGAGGGTGACCCAAACACACTCTTCATTAGGACCCAAATAGATCCAAAACACTTCATCAACTTTGAAAGTAGTGTTCAACACAAGGTCCGCCAAAGTAGTGTAAAACACATAGAAAAATTAAGCACAAAATTTCCAGATGTTGAAATTATCTTCAATACAATTAAGGCAACTCAACTCTAGAACTGCAAGTCATAAGACTTCATCAAAGAGAAATCTGGATGAACAACATTTCTCTTGGACTTCAACCAGAAACATAGAAAACCATAGTTCACAACTGGTGAACACAACTTGCACTGTATAATGAATCAACGACTAAAAATTTGGATATAGCATCTTGCAACAACCATGATCAACATATATGAACCATACAAATATAGGAGCAAATCTAGAGCAAAACTTGGAGCAACCACAAAACACTTGCAACATATCTTCTTTACAATTTTCTCAATATCCTCGACATATACAACCAAAAACCTTTATCCATGACACTAATGACAATAGAAATCAGTGGATAACCAATTGCCCAGTTGAAATCCATGACACACCTTCAATCTTTCCATTCTTGCAACATTAAGAAGATTGAATGAGGAAAAACTAATGATTATTTTGAAAAAGTGTGAGTTCCTAAAGATAGAGCTGCTATACGTTGGGTTGTGATCACAAAGGGAACATTAAAAATGTATCCTAGCAAAGTTGAAGCAATATTGAATTGGCCTCCACCTAAGTCAGTTGCTAAGGTAATAATTTTTCATGGATTAGCAAGCTTTTATAGGAAATTCATTAAGTGTTTCAGTCATGTGTGTGCACCCATAATAGACACCATAAAAGGGAGATAGAAAAAGGAAGTTTGTTTGGACTGAGGAGGCTGAGAAGAGCTTTTAGTATTTGAAGAAAAGGGTAGTAGAGAAACTTATATTGGCTTTACCAGACTTTAATAAGGTCTTTTCAATTGAATGTGATGCTAGTGGCTATGCTATAGGGGCAATGTTGAGTCAAGATAACAAACCTATTGCTTTCTTTAGTGAGAAACTAAATGAGGCTAAAAAGAAATACTCCTCTTATGATCTAGAAATGTATGCTATGGTTCAATATTAAAAAAATGGAGAAATTATCTACTTCCAAAGGAGTTTATAGTCTATATTGATAACCATGCTCTTCAGTTCCTAAATACTCGAGAGAAAATTAGTCATAGGCATGTCAAGTGGGTAGAATACTTGCAAGGTTTCACTTTCACTATCAAGCATAAGAAGGGACAATCCAATAAAGTAGTTGGTGCTTTAAGTAGGAGGGCACTAATGGTGTAGGAGATTCAATTGCAAAGTGTGGGAGTTGAATCATTGAAAGGTGTGTATTTTGATGATGTAGATTTCAAGGAGATATATGAGTGTTGTATGTAGCCTCATAGCAGCACCAATGATAAATGGCTTTATTTTCTAATTCAAGATTGTTTTTTGTTCAAAGGGGCACAATTTTGTGTGCCTAAATGCTCAATGAAAGACAATCTAATAAAGGAAAAGAACTATGGTAGCTTAGCAGGTCATTTTATCCTTGATAAGACGTTGGAGCTGTTAAGAAGACATTACTTTTGGCCTAAGATGCAATCTGATGCAAGAAGGTTTGTGGAGAGATGCACTATTTGTCAAATAGTAGAAGGAAGTAGCACAAATGTAGGGTTGTATCAGCCTCTTCCTATTCCAAATAGGCCTTGGGAGTCTATTAGCATGGATTTTATCATGGGGTTACCAAGAACACCAAGGGGTTTTGACTCAGTCTATGTTATAGTTGACCGGTTCTCAAAAATGGCTCATTTCATCCCTTGTAAAAGCATCAATGATGCATCATATATTGCAGGTCTATTCTTTAAAGATGTTATTAGAATTCATGGTTTTCCTTTGAGTATAGTTTTAGATAGAGACAACAAATTCATTGGGCATTTTTGGAGGACTTTGTGGAGAAAACTTGGAACCAACCTCAATTTTAGTTCTACCTACTATCTTCAAACTGATGGGTGGACTAAGGTGGTTATTAGAAGCTTGGAAAACCTTTTGAGATGCCTATCTAAAGAACATTCTACTTAGTGGGATCTTTTCTTGCTTCAGGAAAAGTTTTCCTACAATGATTCCATGAATAGGAGTATTGGGAAGATTCCTTTTCAAATAGTTTATGGTTTGTAGCCTAGAGGGGTATTTGAGTTGAGAAATATCAGTGGAATGGAAAGACCAAGTGTTGAAGGGGAACAATTTTCTGTTGCATTGCAGGAAATCCATCAACAAGTTAGGGAGTAGCTCCAACATAGTGTTGACAAGTACAAGAAAAGGGAAAATATGAAGAGAAGAGAGGTTGATTTCAAAGTTGGGGATTTGGTTTTAGCCCATCTTGATAGGACAAAACTGAGGTAAAGAATAAATTAGGTTCAACTTGGTCTAATTGTCAATCCAGGGATTGTAAGCTCATGAAAGGTATTGTGGCAATCTGCACAAGGTTTGAGAGTCGTGAGATGAGTGGTTATGAATGTATCCTATGAAAATAAAATTACAACAAATCAAAATAATTATGGCGACAAGAACTATCACTTCCTACTGACATAAGCTATTTATTCTATTCAGGCGATAGGAACAATGCATAAATTATGATAGTAAATTTTGAAACAACTTAATCAATAAATATAAGAACGAAAGCTAAAGCAATTAATTCTGAAGCACAAAAATAAAATGTAGATCATTAATACACAAAAATGTAACAATAAACTAAAATTACAACACTCAAAAAAATACTCTACAAATGTAACCAACTGAAATTATAACATGCAAAAACACTCTACAGAAAATAAATATTTACACTCCATCGATGGCTAAAGAGTGGGCGTCATTCCTCCCAGTCAATCGATGGATATAGAACTCACGGATTTTTGAAAGAGACTTCAAAACGTTTCTTTTGGTAATAATATTCAATATATTTTATTCCTCTTCTTTTCTGGCCTATTTTACATCATATATATAGGTGGAGATTATAACAACTGTTATCTAAAGTTGTACAAAATAGTTTATGTTAGCCCACAACCAACAAACTAAAATAATGGTTCATGGGAAACCTTGGCTACTTTCCAAAATTTAAAGATAGTTTTATAATAGTAGATAAAAATAGGAGGAGAATATTTTTTCAATTTTCTCTTCCACATAGTTGGAAAGCACAACTATTACATGGCTAAATAATGTAGGTAAAAAGTCCAATGAAAATACTGCCCCAACAAACTTGACAATAGAAAGCATGTTTCCAATCTAATAAACACGTGTAAATACATACTATGAATAAAATTAATGTTCCATGGAGAAAGAACTAGAGGAAATTTTCCATTGGATAAAATGGTGCACTGTCAACATCAAAGAGTGAAATCCAATCATTGTGGAAAACTACAACAATAAGCACGAGCCATATTCTTGTGAAGATGACAAGAAGGTTCTTGTGAAAAATGTGTCAGGAAAGATGATAGAAATCTGCATGCCACAAAATATATTTTTCAAGGCTTAAAATAACAACAATTATTAGTAAAGATAATAATTAATTATTTTTCATATTTTTATCCCAAAACTATATTAAATATCACTCATATATATTTATCATATGCCGTGGAAAATGTTAGAATCCAAGATCACTTGCATGCAAGATGGATACCTCTCACATGCAAAAGATATGAAGAACCAAAAACTATGTTTTGTAAACCTCTCAGTAAAAATGCATTAAGAGAATCAATGATTACAAAATAGATCAATCCTTATGAAGGAGATCGAGAAACCCTAAATGAAACCCTAGTGTGCACACTTAATAATTAATAATTAATTAATTATTAATGTGCCTAAGTTTAGCTTAAGTAATAAAGAGGAATAAGTGACTTAATTAATTAATCAATATGATGTAATTAATTAAGCATAATAACTTATTACTCTAACAGAAAATGGTAAAATGTTATGATAAGATATGTAAATGGAATATGAGAATCGGATTGAAGGAATATGAAAAATTAGAAAATGTGGCATAAAATGGGACATAAATGGCTCTCATCATATCTTAGGAAAAAGAGATTTCCAAGGGGTCAATACTCCAAGTTGCAAATGAAAAAGATATGGCCTTGCAAGATTGTGCATAAGTTTGCAAACAATGCATATGAAATTGAGTTACCCAAGGGAGTTGACATTTCACCTATATTCAATGTTTTTGATTTAAAATACCCTTATAAAGGGAATTTTGTTGAAAATGATAGAGTAGGTTCACAAGTATTTAGTCACAGATGTTGAATGGGTCCAAGATCTTCCACCTAGCAGATTAATGGAGTCGAATGTATCATTGATACCAAGGAACTAAAGAAGACGAGGGGTAAGTAGTATCTCTAGTATTTAGTCAAGTGGAAAGGTATTCCCATTGAATATTCTACCTGGATTATTGAAGCAAAACATCTCAATCATGGTTGTATTGTTGTAGATCTCCACTCAAGTGGAACTTGAGTTCTTTCTTTCCCCTGGGGAGTATGATGCAGGGGCATCTTTGATGCATTTTTGTGTCATGTTGCAAAAATTTGAATTTTGGTTTGTTTTGGGTCAATAAGGTCAATTTGAACCATTTAAGGTCATTTGGGGTCGTGTTGGATTAGTTTTGGGTGATTAGGTGCAAAGTTGTCAAAAAATGCAAAAGTTGTCAAAAGTTGCAAGAACTTGTCAATGTTGTCAATGCAATTTTGCAAAATTGGTTAATGGGAGTTAGGTATCAGTTTGGATGGTTGTGGGAGGTTGTAATATGATAAATATGGCATGTAAACTCAAGCACAAGGGTTAGAGAACATATGGAATGAAGATAACCTCATTTGCCACATTTTTGCTTATGTTTTCTTGTGTAATTAGTGTTGGCAATCAGGATTGCACCCTTAGTCAAGCTGAGCTTGGCTATCTTGTTGCAACATGAAAACGTTCTTTGATTTGTGGGTAAATCAATGAGTGAGGGTGAATCTATAGAGTGGGTTGGTTCCCTCTAGTAAACCATCTAATCTAAATACTTTCAAGGGAAAAGGGGTAGAGAGAAAACTGAAAAGTAAATCCTGCAACCTAAGATGATTAACTAGAAATTCAGTAGTCTTGACAACTTTATACTCACAAAAATTTCTTTTAAAACCTTGATTCTCACAATCCCACCCTGAAACTACCTAATTCATCAGTAATTTGCACAAAGGCTCACCAATGGAACACAAAATGCAACTTGAATTAGAATAGACTCTTGAAACAAAATTCACAGCACCAAGACATAAAGAGGATTCAACTCTTGAATCATAGTCAAAATCAATTGATATTGTAAACTCTAGACAAGAAAATAGGAAGGAGAATCCTTCTGTTTTATTCAGATGAAGGAGTAAAAGATCAAAATATGAATCAAAGAAGTTTACAAGTCTCTCTTCAGTGAATATGAGAGCCAGAAATAGAATTTTGAACCCTGATAAATTAAAATTTCTCAAACTTATAGCCTGCAAGTGACATCAATGGTGAGAATAGAAAAATCAGCCTGATCTGCATCTTAGAATGGTAACTTTTTCCATTTTCGAGCTCAAGGAAAAACCCTAAAAAATAGTGCCATAATCTACTCCAAATTGCATCAAAAAGATGGAAACTTTCCATCTCCAAAGGGTCCATCCAAAAATCCTCAAAATCAGGTGCAAACAACTCAAGAACTGAAAATAGAAAGTCTAGTTTGTCATCTTTTTTCCAAATCCACCCAAGAACTCCAGCTCAAAATAGAAACTTTCAATGAGAACTCAAGTACTACTTTAGATAACAAATAATTAAGCAATTTATAAGAATATTGCTTAATTAATGTTTTACAATTTGCAGTTTCAGAAATAGAAAGCTCTGTTACATTCCCCTTTTATGCCAACTTGACTTCAATTTGAACTTAAATATTCTATTTTTACAATTATGAGTAAAACTCCATACTTTGCAAAATCAAAATATTAAAGACAAGACCCTTATTTATTTGATTTTTCTATAAAAACTCATAAAAACTAATTTCAAGCACACATTATGTTTACTCCATAGTCAAAGAGGGAAACCTAGGGTACTCAAAACTTAGAAAAAATTATGAGACCTAAGGTCATTAACTTTATTTTTATGCAAGGCATGAAATATTTCTAAGGCACAAGGAAAGCCTACCCTAGAATGAAAGGGCCAAAGCATAAATTATTTTCTCTAAAAATCAAAGAAAATAAATAAGGCTAAGCTCGACCTAGGAAAACCCACTCACAAGGCATTAATATGGCATTGATTTTTTAAAACAAATGTGATTAAAATCACATTCGAATTATGCACATGGGGAAACCCTAACACCAAAACCGACCCCTCTCTCACATTTTGAACGTCATTTTCACTTGGCATCTTGGGAAAAATAGGGTTTTGCACTTGGCTGCCATGGAGAACTAGGGTTTGAGCTAGAAACTCCACCATTCGAGCTACTTTCATGTTGATTCTTGATGCATCTTTCTCTGCATTTGATGGTAAGTTGTTTGTTTTCATTTTGGTGTTTTTTGCCTTCATTTGAATGAGAAAAATGGGCCTTTAGGCCATGGCAATGATTGGTTTTTTATTCATTTTGTGCGTTTCTTTGCTTTTGTTGCTTCTTTGCTTGTTTGGCCCCCATGAGAATGCTTGGTTTGATCTTTTTGGGAAGGTTTGGCTATGGGCTTGGACTAGATTTTCCACCTACAACCATTGTAAGCTCTCTTTCTCCATTTTAAAATGCATTTTCCTCTTAAATAAAAGCTTGATTTGTGAGCTTACTGAGCAAACAAGTAGAGAATGATTTTTTTTTTGAGAATGGCCATTGTTTTGGCCACAGCTTCACCATATTTGTTTCTCTTGATTTTGTAGAATAACCTCCTTTTTTGGGCTCGACCCATGATGTAGAAATGAATGGAATTTGTAAAGAAGTTAACTTAGGAGAAAACTATGCATTTTGTTTTTGTTTTTAAGGGCTTGCAGACCCTTCATGGTCGTGGCATTAGCTTTAAAATCTTCATTTTATGAGAGCTCACAAGCTTGAAACCTTGTTATTTCTCTGGAATTTTCATTTTAACTTCAAAACCCCAAGTGGGTTCGCTTGGTGGAGAAAGAAACCTCATCTCAGGCCATGGCCATGAGAGTTCCAACTAGGGTTTCAATGTATTTTATCTCTCACACATTCCTCTGAATATGCATAAGCAACATGTTATTTTATTCTCTGGGTTTGCAAACCCACCATGGCCACGGACATTAGCTCCATTAACTTCACTTTATGTTGGCTCCAATGCTTGCACGAGCTCAAAATATTGTTGTTTCCTTTTGTATTTGTGTTTAGAACACAATACCCTAAATGGGTATCACCATTTGTGAAAGAAATTTACTCTTAGGCTGTGGCCATGAGAGTTCAGTTGAGTCCATTTGACATTTGTTTATGAGCTCAAACTATCTCTGTCTCTTCATTTTGCAAGCTCACAATGCAAACCCATGTGGGTTTCTGCTACACCCTTAATATTGGTGTACATCGGGTTATGAATAGCCAGCTTGTGGCTATCTTAACTCCTAATTAAGTCATGTTATCATTATTATATTATTATTTAGTTGGTTGGGTCAGCCTATGTCTTATATAGGGGTGTCTAAGTCAGCCTAGGTGATATCCTAAGCATAAATAGGTATATATAGGAGGTTGTGAGTCTTATTTCATGATCAAATTGTGAAGTGTGTTCTCATTAGAGATATTTTGAGGTTTTCCCCCTTGAAGTGGCTTGTTATTCTCAGTTATTATCAAGTATTTGCAACATATTTCATATCATATTCTTCTATTGTGCAAGTTATTTCATAACAAGTGGTATTAGAGCATGATCTTGGCACCGTAGAGGCAAGGTTTTTTCTCAATATTGGAGGTGATTTTGGAAAGAGCATATCTTTCAGATTTTGGAAAAAAAAATTTATTGGGTTTTTGAATACATAATAAAGAATCTTACAGTAAAATTTTTGGAGGAATTGGAACATAAATAAGAAATTTATTAAAAAATTAAGGTTTTCACAAATATCACTCTTAAGGCTGCAATTTTGCTTATTTCTTGGAAATTTTTCTAGGTGAGAGTTATTTTGGCCCTAGTAAGTTACAGTAAATTTTTTAGAGAATTTAAGTTTCATTTGTATGATTTATTTCAAAATTATTGGTTCCCATCATGATGAGGCCTGCAACACAGGGCAAAAAGAATGTTGTCACTCCAGGGAAGACTCCTGATAAGGATGGGGTAACAATAGAAGATATTACTTCTAATTAAGAAATCAGTAAGGTCAAGGAAGATATTTCCTCAATGAAGATGGATATGTGTGACCTAAGAGGAGATATATCAGATATACGAAACATGTTAAGCGCCAATATGACTGAACCAAGAAAGGAGTTCTCAAGCAACCAAGGTGAAAATTCTAGGTCAGCTAACATTGACACAAGTTTTAATACTCCTATGGGATCTAGGAATTTATTTCCAAAGGTGGATATGCGCAAGTTCGATGGCAAGGATCCTCTAACATGGATAAACCAAATGGAGATTTTTTTTGAAATACACCAAATCCTAAATGGAAAAAGGGTCATGATGGCTTCCCTATATCTAGAACTGGATCAATTCATTTGGTATTGTTGGCTTTGCACTCATCGAAGGAAAAAGGGGCTCACTGTCTCATGGTCAATTTTTATGGAGGAACTCCAAGTATAATATAACAATAGTGTGACAAACAACTTCCTCATCTAGCTTTCCAAACTTCAACAAACAGGATCAGTTAAGGATTATATTCAGCAATTCCAAAATCTATCCTTAAGAGTGGATTCAATTATAGAGGAGAACTTGAATGATTTATTCTTGGAGGGTCTGAAGGATCACATTCAACATGAGGTATGCATGTTTAGCCCTAGCTCTATAAATGAGTCTTTTATCTTAGTACACAAGGTAGAGGAGAAGTATTTGATTCCTAAGAAGCAAGGGGCTAATGTGACAAGAGAGAAAGGATATTCAACACAACCTACTAGGTTGAATCCATAACAAATTGAGGAGAAAAGAGAAAAAGGGTTGTGTTTCGATTGTGATAGCAAATACAGTCGAGGACATAAATGCAGTGAAAAGAAATTGTTTTATATTGAAGGTCCAAGTGAGGAAGAAGAGGAGGAACCCATACTAGAGGATGAAAGGGAGTCAAATGAGGAATCACATGATTCTCAACCAAGAATTTCTTTTCATAAACTCTTAGGTTTCATTGCTCCAAAAACTCTCAAGGTGGTGGGGTTCTTAAAGAAGCAAGAGGTAACAGTGTTGATCGACTCAGGTAGTACTCATAATTTCATCAACAAAAAGTTAGCTACTCGTCTAAATTGTTTTATATATCCAGCTCCAGAGTTTCAATTTTGATTGCAGATGGTGGTACAGTTAGTTGTTTAGGGAAGTGTCATAGCATTAAATTATCCATGGGAGATTATCAACTTGATACCCCAATAAATGCGATATCCATGGGTGTAACAAATATTGTTTTGGGAGTACAATGGCTTACTACATTGGGAATGATTAAGATGAACTTCCAAGAACTATTCATGAGATTTCAATCAGAAGGAAGGGTATTAGAGCTAAGGGGGTTGAAGGAAAAATCCCAACAAATGGTAAGCTCTCATCAAATGCAAAATTTTCTTAAGAAAAGAGTGGATGGATTTGTGGCCCAACTATGTTCATTAGAAGTCTCTCAATCTAATGCTCCTAATCATCCAGATTTGCAAGCTATAATTAATCATCACTCAGTTGTTCTTAGAGATATGCCTAAATGAATTCCTCCTAAGAGGGATCATGATCATGCCATACAGTTAGTTCTAGGGATCCAATCATCAAACATCAGACCTTACAGGTATCCACACATACAAAAGAGTGAGATAGAAAAAAATGTTGAGGAGATGCTAGAGGCAAGAATTATCAGGCATAGCCAAAGTGCTTACTCCTCGCTTGTGGTGAAGGTATGTAAGAAGGATGAAACTTGGCGCATGTGTCCAGATTATAGAGTGCTCAACATGTACACCATTAAAGATAAGTTTCATATTCTAGTCATTGATGGTTTGCTAGATGAATTGAATGGAGCTATGTATTTTACCAAGTTAGATCTTAGGTCGGGTTATCACCAAATTCGGATTAAGGAGGAAGATATTTGTAAGATAGCATTTCAGACTCATGAGGGTCATTATGAATTTTTGGTGATGCCATTTGGTCTTACCAATGCACCATCTACATCCCAAAGTCTAATGAATTCCATTTTTAAGAAGTTCTTGAGAAAGTTTGTGTTAGTATTCTTTGATGATATATTGATTTATAGCAAGACTTGGGAAGAACATTTGCAACATGTGGATCAAGCATTACAAATACTTTAAGATCATCAACTCTATGCTAAGCCATCCAAGTGTGCTTTTGGTCTTAAGAAGGTGGAGTATTTGGGACACATAGTTTCACATGAAGGAGTAAAGGTGGACCCTAACAAAATTAAGGCTATCATGGAATGGCCTATTCCAAAAACCATTAAGAAACTAAGGGGTTTCTTGGGATTGACAGGGTACTATAGAAAATTTGTGAAGAATTATGGTTGTAAAGAAGTACCCCTCACCACTCTATTGAAGAAGGATTCTTTTCATTGGAATGAGTCTGCTAATACAACATTTGAGAGATTGAAGGAGGCTATGTGTACAACTCCAATGCTTGCCACTCTTGACTTCACCAAGGAATTCATTGTGGAATGTGATGCTTCTGGAAATGGGATAGGAGCAGTTCTCATGCAAGAAGGTCGACCAATTGCTTTTGAGAGTCATAAATTAAAGGGGAAGAATCAGCTAAAACCTATTTATGAGAAGGAAATGCTAGCAATCCTTCATGTTGTTAAACAATGGAGGCCTTATCTAATGGGTAGACACTTCAAGGTTAAGACAGATCATGATAGCCTAAAATATTTTTTGGAACAAAGACTATCTTCTGAAGAGCAACAAAAATGGGTCACTAAGATGTTAGGATATGACTTTGAGATTGTATATAAGAAAGGGAAGGAAAATATTGTAGCAGATGCACTTTAAAGGAGGGATGAGAAAGATGAAGCCTTATTGTGTGCCCTTTCAATATTACAAGAAAATTGGGTAAAGGAAGCCAAAACAGAGTGGAAAAATGATGTTGCGACAAGTAATCTCATCCAACAATTAAAAAGTGATCGCAATAGTTCAGATAAGTTTTGTTGGAAGGGAGATACTCTTTGGTATAAAGAGATTTTGTATCTCTGCAAGTATTCCACTTTTAAACACAAGATTTCACAGAGCTGCATGAGTCTCCAATTGGTGGTCATTTCAGATTTTTGAAGACATATCATCGAGTCAAGCAAGATTTTTTTTGAGAAGGGCTAAAAGGTGATGTTCAAAAATTTGTGGTTGAATGTTTGGTTTTTCAAGGAAATAAAGGGGAGACAATTAAGACACCAAGTCTCTTGCAGCCCTTATCTATTCCTAACCAGCGTTGGGAAGAGGTATCCATGGACTTCATCACAGGGCTTCCCAAATCTAAAGGTCATAATGTCATCATGGTAGTAGTTGATTGCCTCACTAAATATGCACATTTCATTGCATTATCACATCCTTTTACAACAAGTGCAGTGGAAAAATATTTTTTGGAGAATATCCAAAAGCTACATGGTACACCTAAGGTTATTGTTAGTGATCGTGATCCTATCTTCACTAGTCACTTTTGGAAAGATTTAGTCTCATGTTTGGGTACTCAATTGGCTCATAGTTCTTCATACCACCTCAATCAGATGGGAAAACTAAGGTTGTTAATAAGTGTTTGGAAGGATATCTAATTTTTTTCACTTCAGAGAAACAGTCTCAATGGGTAGATTGGCTACCACTGGAATAATGGTGGTATAACACTTCTTTTCATAGCTCATCAAAAATGTCTCCATTTTTGGCACTTTATGGATATCATCCTCCTTCCATCACATCATCAATAAAGGTGTCACCAAGAGTTCAGGTAGTAGAGGACCACTTGCTTCATCAACATCAAGTACTTTCAGGACTCAAGGAGAATTTAGCCATGGCACAAAATCAAATAAAACAATAGGCTGACCAACATTGTAGTGAAAGAAGTTTTGAAGTTGGGGATTGGGTCTTCTTGAGATTGCAGCCTCATAAGAAAATCTCACTAAAGCAACAAAAAAAGAATAATAATTTGTCTCCAAGGTATTATGGGCCATACCAAATCATGCAAAAGATTGGTAGTGTTACCTACAAGCTAGAGTTGCCACCAACAACAAAGATACATCTAGTTTTTCATGTTTCTTGTTTGAAGAAGGTAATTGGGCATAATATTCCAACTCAGACAACACTACCAGAGCTTGATGAAGAAGGAAGAATCATTTTGGAACTAGAGTGCATTCGTCAAACACACACAAAGAAGCTGAGGAATAGAACTCTTGCTGAGTATCTCGTCTAATGGAAGAATTTACCAGTTGAAGATGCCACATGGGAGGACGAGGAGTTCATTCAAAAGAATCCAAACTTGATTAGCATTGAGGAAAATGATTCTTTGAAGAAGGGGGGCATGCTATGCCCTTAATATTGGTGTACATCGGGTTATGAATAGTCATCTTGTGGCTATCTTAACTCCTAATTAAGTCATGTTATCATTATTATATTATTATTTAGTTGGTTGGGTCTGGTTGGGTTGGCCGAGGTCTTATATAGGGGTGTCTAAGTTGGCCTAGGTGATACCCTAGGCATAAATAGGTTTATATAGGAGGTTGTGAGTCTTATTTCATGATCAAATTGTGAAGTGTTTTCTCATTAAAGATATTTGGAGGTTTTCCCCCTCGAAGTGGCTTGTTATTCTCACTTATTATCAAGTATTTGTAGCATATTTCATATCATATTCTTCTATTGCGCAAGTTATTTCATAACAATTTCCACTTAAAGTTCAAAGTTGGGCACCATTGAACTTGTCTCCATTTTGAAATCCCAACTCACTGTAGCATAAGCTCATTGTTCTAAAAAAAAAAATGGCTTCATTTTCCATTCAAGCATTGATTATGGCTCACTGTTTTGAAAGGCAACAATGATCTTATTTTCTCTAAGATCAAACACATATTGTTGTAGCTTCACTTTCTTGCTTTCTCAATGCAAATTTTCTTGACTTAGAGATCATTCTTAATGGAACAACTGTTGTCCTCTTTGCACCATTTGTATCTTATCAACATGATGCACCCACTGTTAGCAATTACTTGCTTTCTATTTGCTTGCAGTGTGTAGACATAGTGAAATTCAAACACTATTTGTTGCTTTCAGTTACTTATAACCAAACATGATTTCTCTTCCATGCAATTTTTTTTCCAATATTTAGCATGATTTGGCAAGGACATTTGCACACATTCTTACTTAATGAAAACATACAAAAGCTTCTTTTGTTCTCAAATACACTATAAATTGACGCTTTCATTTCACTTACTTACTTGTAAGGCTGCACTTAGTCATCATGGTATTTTCTGTAGATCATTTGTCATTTGTTATCATCCCTTCCATACATTTGAACCTTCAGAAAAGTATCTTAAGCTTTCACTTTTTGCACTATCTCATTTGGCATTGCAATGAAATACTCCTTTGTATCTGTAGCATTCACTAGCATTGAGTTTCTGCAAATTTCTTCCATGAATGGTGTTGCTTCAAGTTGCATTCAACTTAAACTCTTAGGGTATTGTGTCTACAGTCAACAATGCTTCTTTCCCTTACTTATTGACTCCCATGCCTTACTTGTAGCCACTTGTAACTTTGTTCCTTGATGGAGACAACCTTTCCTCTGTACTCTTCATGCATTTTTATTTCTCTTTGGCAACAAATATTGATGTGAAATTGTGATCTATGCATAGAATATTTTAAAATACAACACCATGATGAAGGTGTTTTGAAGCTTCTCAAACTGCTTCAGTTGTTATTGATGACTTGTAAACAAGGCATTATTTATGCTTGTTCACTATCTCATTCCATGATGATGTACTCCTTATGATGATTGACTTGAGAAATAATGAATTGTTTCTTTTCTCAACCCCTCTATGGAACGTTGAGGGGTAGCATGCCGAGCTCAACCCTTGTGGGAGCCCGTTTTAAACCACATGCTTAAAAATATTCAAAACAAAATAGCAACATGGCTTTTCCTATACCTGCACAAGAAACAAACAGTGTTAGATTAAAACAATGAATTCAGAAGTTTCTTATGATGTTTCCTCCTTGGTATTCTCTTGCACTCTTCTTGTCTTTGCTCAATTGATTCAATACATCATAAACAATGTTCTACATTACTGTTGATAGATCATGTAGGAGGATTCATAACCTGAGCTCTATTAAACATTTCCATCCACTTGCAGGTTCACTTGGAGGATGGGAGAAAAGAAGGATGCATAGCACTAAAGACAACTCAAGGAAAAGTTCAGGAAATGATGGCTAGGTTCCCTCTTATGTGCTCTTTTCTCTTTTTATCTTTAGTAGCGTAGTGTACTCTTTATGGCTCATTGTTTCAGCTACTCGCATGACTTGTGTGGGACACTTGGTTCTCTTTTTATCCCAATGAATATAAAACAACATTTTTGTAATTCTTGTTCAATTTTGTACTTCTCTTTTGCAACAAATGTATGAAACATTGTGTAATGAACAATTGAATACAGAATGAAGTACATTCTTTTACACTTCATGTAATATTAAATGTTGCAAATGATGAATGTAAAACTGAAACACATTGCACTTTATTTTAAACTCAAAACTCAAAACATGCAATGGTTTAAACAAAATAAAAAATAACTGAAACTTTCCACCTTAAAATGAATTTGAATAACAAACTCTGTCAATTTGAGCTGTGGTGAAAAATTGATAACAATCAGACTGCAAACTGCAATGTACAAATTTGTACGGGTTGGTATGATCCTAAAAATGTTTAGAGAAGTTGAAGGATAGTCTTAGCTTTCAAATTATTTTGATTTGGTAGAATTTCATTGTATTTTGTGAAATATATTGCATCTTTTGTGTTGACAGTTCTAAACCCTGCCTAAGGTTTCCAATGAGAAAATAAAAAGCAATGGGCAGATTTTTCATCGATAAAAACCCATGAGACTTGGTGAAAAAATATTTCCTATTGCTGGCATCGCTTTGGTAAGAGGAGAGGCCATATTTTTCAATTTTGGCGTAGTTATTAATGATAATATACTTATTTGTGTATAAACTGTCTTAAAACCTTAGTGGCTTGAGGGCTTGAAAAATACCACACATTGTTTGATCATGGTTGATTGGGGAATCAATAAAAAGAGTTGTAAGAGGTCTGTACATCCAAGTTTCTCATGTTTCTTGTTGTTTCTATGTTGAAATCCCAATAGGCTATGGTTACCATGGTTTCAAGGTGCACTAGGAAACCTTTAGTCATTGTCTGAAATGAACCATTGTATGAAAGGTGCCAAAGCAGTCAAGTTGTTTAGGACAAGTCCTTCCTTTGCATCAGTAAGGAATGGAAGATCTTAGATATTTCTTTTGAGGATTTGGTAGATATAATGCTCTATAAAGGATCTTGTAGGAATGAAAGACAGTCTTGTTGCTGCAGGCTCCTGCCACAGTCATTTTGTATTATATGAGAAATTAGATCATCCTCATCTTGATCATCCAATAAAGGGGTCCATTCTATTGTCTTCAAAATCTATAGGGAATAGTGGTCTTCCTCATCTAAAGTGAACCAAATGGTTTTCTCAAGATCAACATAAGGTTGGGCTGGAGGATAGAAGACCATTTTTTTGGTCACAGTCCCATTAGATATTATCATATTTCTAGACCTACAGTCTATGAATGCATAAATTGTAGCTAACCATGGTCTGCCTAGGATGAGTGGATATCCTGCAAGGTTGACCTTTGGCTGTAATACTATGAAGTTTTTAGGGTATTCCAAAAAATCTAATGCAATAACTAAATAATCAATGATTCCTTTAGGCTTGACTGTTGACCTATCAACCAACTATAAAATAGTTGATGTGGATCTTAGGTTGGTTAACTAGAGTAATTGCATTATCTGTTTAGTCATGAAATTGATTGTTTCCCCTAATTCTATCAAGGTGTTCATGATAAGGGTCCAATTAATCTTAGCATCCACTATTGGACTACCAAGGTTTGTGTATTTAGGAACAATTATGCTTCCTAGCATGATATTAGCAAGGTTTCCTAGGACATGAACTGTCTGAGGGTTTTTCCTTTTTCTCCCTGGTTTCTTAAGAAATAGGTCTTTGAATCCCTTGGTATAGATTGGAATGTCCTTAATAGCTTGGATGAGGGGAATCTTGATATTGACATCCTTAAGTTGACCCAGGAGGTCTATCTCAACGTGGGTATGATGTTTTTTAATAGCTAAGCATTTAGGGAAAGGAGGCTTTAGACTTGAGGTGGTTTGGTGTACTTGATTTGACTCAGGCTCCAAAGGTGATTTGTATGAAGCTTCAACTATAGCTTCCTCATCCCCCATATCAATTATTTTAGGGGATTAATTTCCAACTAGTTGTTTCCCTGACCTAAGGTGGACATCACTCACCTCTACCCCATAGGTGGGGTATTACATAGCCTTGTTCGTATAAGCCTGTTGAAAAAACTTGTTGTTAGGGTTAGGTTTAGGTTGGGAAAGTAATAATGGTAATCTTGGTGGCTGAGATGTTGGATTGGATGGATTATGAATAATGGCTTGTTGTTGTGGTTGAGGAGGAAGCATAGGCTATTGATAATTCATGTTTTGTTGCTGCCACTGTTGAGATTTTTTCCATTGTGTATGCCACTAGTTTTGTTGTGTTGGTCATTGAGGATTGTAATTGGAACCTTGGATATTTTTTTGTGACCAAGGATTGAGTTGTTGTTGGTTCTAATTTTTTTGAGCTTGTTGCTATTGTTGAGGGTTTTGCCATTGGTTATTTGGCCAAGGTTGAGAATTCCAAGTAGAAAAATTCTAATTTCCAATTGGAAAAGAAGAATTGAAATTAAGAGGGTCTTGTGGCATACCATGTCTTTGTTTCCATGGCCTTCTTTGAGCTATGTAAAATAGCTATCCATCCTCTCCTTCAAGTGGATGAAAATTAGGTTTCTCTATTTTTCCTTGTTGAATACTAGCCACCCTCTTGCATTAATAGTTTGCTTCCCTTTGTCTGCAGCTGGGGCAATATTCAATGAGCATTGTCTCAGTCTCTTCTTGCTTCTTCTTTTTATGGAGATTGTCCAACTAATTTTCTAGGTGATTGATAATGTCCTCCTTCATGTTGGACAAAAAATTACTTAACTATATCTTTGAAACCCTAGTGGATGATTTTCCAATGGTGGATGTCTTCTCTCCTCTTGGTCTCTTAGTGAAGGTCCTGGAGTAATTTTTAGAGACTCTGTTGATTTCTTCAAGTGGTATTTGAGAGATATCCCCTCGCCCAATAAGATTGAGGGCATCCATATAGTCCTCATTGACTCCTCTCAAAAATACTAACTTGAGAGATTCTTTAGATAGCTTGTTTTATTGGTTTTTATTCAAATGAAAATGAAATCTCTCCACATAGTCCTCTAATGGCTCATCTTCCTTTTGTGACATTCTGAAAATGTCATCTCTCATCCTATCAAGTCCTCTATAATAGTCTTGGTACTTTTCCAAGAACATCATTTTTATGGTATCAAAATCTACAATAGCATCCTTTCCCAATCCCATAAACCATCTCAGGGTTGCATCTTTTAGAGTGGCAGGGAAGAGCTTGAGCCTATGATCATCAGAGGTATAGTCATAGCTCCTACATGGGACATCAAACTTAAACAAAAATGTGTCTAGATTTGATGTAGGGGCATCATTTGATTAACTTTTTTTCATTTTGTGAAACTTTGAATTTTGGGTTGTTTGGACTTGTTTTGGGTCAATAAGGTCAATTTGGACCATTCTAGGCCATTTGGGATCCTTTTTAGTCATTTTGGTGATTAGAAGCAAAAAGTTGTAAAAGTTGTCATGTCAAAGTTGTATTTTTGGTTTGGGAAGTTAGGAATTAATTTTTAATAATGGGAATGAATTTAATGGCATAAATATGACATGTACACATTAGCACCAAGGTTGGAGAATTTTTTGGAATGAAAATACTTCAATTTTGTATGTTTTCCATTGCATTTTCTATGTGTAACAGACTGTAAATTGGATTGTACAGAATTGTACTATATAGTACGACCCTAAAAGTTATTGGAAAATTTGGAGGATGTTGTTGTCTTTCTAATTCTTTTTTTTGGAGTGAATTTCATCATGTTTTGCAAAAGTTATGATCAAATTAGTGATTGCCATGTATATATTTTCACTGTTTTATAGCAAAAAAAATGTTTGTATGATTTTGTATGACCTGATATGGTTGAGGATGGGCATGGGGACGATGAAGATATAAAATAAAGAACTTTTTGTTTTTTTTGGAGTCACTTCATTAAGTTTTGTGAAAGTTATTGTATTTTTGGTGATGACAGCCTTGTACCCTAACCGGGGTTTCCAGAAACAAAAAATAAATCATATCTTTGTTTTTCGTTGTCAAAAAGTTGTGAAAATTGGTAGAAATTTTTGTTTTAAGGATATCTAAAAACCCTTTTGGAATCAAGGCTTTAAAAGTTTGCATGTGTGAGGAATGAATGATAGTGTGTTCTATTTTGCTTGAAAACTATCATAAAATCATCGTTACTAGAGGGTTTAATGAAACCAGTGCATTGTCTGGTCATGGTTGGATGGTAAATCACTATAATACATTGTATGAGGTCTATATAGCTTATGTATTCCATATTTCATGTTGTTTCCTTTATTGAATGACTTTTAGGCTTCAAGGACAATGTTACCAAGTTGCATTAGAGTGCACCGAAGCATGATTACAAATGGATCAATTTTTTGAAAGTGTCAAGTTGTGTTAGGTTGAGTCCTTCCTCTACATCAAGATCTTCAGTCACCAACCCATAAAAGACTGGTAATGTTGAAGGATATATATTCTTCAACACAATAGCACTTTCTTGGTGGTTGATTGGAAACTCAAACATCACAAGTTCTGGATAATCCCTTGGGGCATCACCCATGGTTCAGTATGTACCCTCTGTTGGTATGCTAGATGTTGGTGAGAAGGAAATTTCTTCTTCAGTTTTACCCTCGCTCTGAGTACTAGAGTCACCAATATCTGCTATGGAGCTTCTTGATGTGTAGAGGGGAGGAATTTTCCTAGAGAGTCTCTCTACCTCTATATACAATAAATATGGCTTTGTATTGTAACTATCCTATACAATGTTAGTAGAACTTTTTGGTATGTTGAAGAAGATTAAATCTAATAGTGCTAATGTTGAAAACAAAGTGTAAACTATGAAAGCTTGGAAAAACAAGTCTATGAAGATACCACCATCCTTGACAATGATGCCAAAAATTTAGAGTCTAAAATAGTATCTTGTAAAATTAGTGGAAATCACATAATTTTGAGGAATGACTAGTTGAATAGTCCACTCAACATTGCAAAGAATTCATTAAATTGTCAACTAGGGCTTGTAAACTTGTGATGGTCCTAGCACCATATGTTCCTTCAAAGAGCTGAGGTTACCTAGGTTATCCTATTAAAGGTATTCTACTTATTGGAAAATCATATAAACATATAACAATGGAAGAAGTAAACTAGTGCTAATGGCTACGGGTGCCTACAACATAATCTGTAGCTAAACTATTGCTATGAGATAATTACTGAAACTAACTCAAAACTAATAAATGAACCTAATCTACCCTCTGAGGAGTACTACAAGTCAATTGAATGCATTCATGCATATGAAAAACCATTATTGATAATCATAATATGAGAATCTATTTTAACTTCCATGCAATTTATGAAGTAATGATAAACAAAAATAACTGCTAAACAAAAATAAAACAACTACAAATGTAGTGAAGAACAATTACCTTGAGTGGCCTGCTCAAGTAGATGTATTCACTTTAACTAAAACCAAATCTAAATATTTAGATTCTACGTAACCATATCAACTTGAACTTCATTCATTATACATTCCAAAAGATCACATGAAATCTTGCTCAAAGATTGTATTCAAGAAAACCATTTCTAAATAATCAACATGTCTGTAGATTACAACTAAAAACTAAGAAGTAATTGATAACAAACCATCAGTATGAGATTAACCAACTCACTATACTAAAGACTCAACCACTCACTATATACAAGCATGGGGGAGATTATTATAAACACAACTCTTAACTGAAATCATTAAATACAACTCCCTAGATATCAAAGTATGTAATTAAGATTGAATTATTCAAACTACAAATGAAAAGAAACAAGAGTTTAAATAGAATTAAAACTTTGCAAAATAGATCTATATGGGGAACACATAATCAATTATCTAAATCCTATCAGTAAAAGAATTATTCTTTATCAACACCTTATTAACTATCATAATGATGCACGACTAACTCCATCAGTTGTCTCCACATGGTAGTTATTACACTCAACTTGTTTTGGTACTTCCCCTATTTCATTGTCCAAGACCTCCTTTGGCTGCGAGTTACAACTTCCAGTTGCTGCGGGCTACAATGTCTTCTTGGGCTGCAAGAGGTTAATCCACAAAATACATACAAAAAGCTAACTACCATGATTAAACACAAAATTCCAATCATATTTCATACATATCCACATATAAATTATGCAATACTAATATATCATAACTATATTTCAATTACTCTAATTTAGGTCCAAGGTTGTATAATAAACATAAAAAGATAACATAGCATCGGAATATGTCTGAAAGGATTGTTTGATAATGTCTGTTAAACATTCATAAAAACATCAAGAAATAGACTAATAAATAGATTCATTAGTAGAGTGATAAAACACAAAAAGAATCAAAATTAGGAACAGGGTAGAAGATAGTAAAAAATGTGGATTTAAATAAAAGAGATGAAAATACACAAAAAATGTCCTTTTAGATTTGGATAGAATGTTGGGGTTACAACTCAAATAAATCCTAAAATTACTACAAAATTATACACTAAAACACATATAATTTATGGAGTGGAATTATAAGGAACATAATTTTTGACTCCATATTTCGCCCACTTTAATGTGCTTATTTCACAAAATGATATGGCTATTCTAATGTATATAAAGTATAATATACACATAAAAAACATATAGGATACATAAAATGATATGTTTCAATGTCTTCAATCAAGAAACTTGTCACAAGCTAAAATCTACAAAACACACAAGTTAGCAAAAATACAACCCACAACACAAATATGTTAGAAAATACACCTACAACAAAAAATGTTAGCATATCATATAATATAACATATACACTATACATATAGAAGGAAACTAGCACATATATTAAAAGGAATACCTATAAAATATATATTGAAGAACATCTGTATGGATCCATAAAAAAGAGAAATTATAACATAAATAATAGATTTTCTAGCACATTTGGTTGATATAAAATAGAGGTACAAACCAAGGAAAATATGATTATTCTAGGTCTAGCACACTCAAATGTAGAATCATAAAATAATTTGATGAATCACTAGGTCTAATGTACTTTGTTGCTAGGTGATTACTGTATAAAAGCAATATTATGAATCACTTGTATTAGCATATTTTATTTCTAGGTGATCCTATTAAGGGTGGCCAAGTTGAGACATACTATGTATTTGGGGCCATAAAATGTTGATGCTTAGGAGAGAATACCAAATGTGTACGAAGATAGAGAATATTCTCACCTTAAAATGATTGTGTAGGAGATAATTCAAAGAGAAAGAAAGAAAAATACGTGTCATTAGAGAATAAATGAAGGAGAAATAAAGTGAAGCATCACATAAAATTGATAAACGACACACATTGTGAATTAAATCTAGTTAATCACAAAAAAAATGATTCACCATCACCAAGAAAATAAAAGAAGTATTCTAAAGAGGCAATATGTGGCATATGTAAGAGAGTACATAAAGAAACCATATGCCCCAAAAAAATTAAAAGATAGGAATTTGCACTTGTTCCTAGATTATTGGAAAATAAAAGAAGAGACGATGCTACTAAAATAAAGAAACTAATGGTGCACTAGAAATTTTGCCCATGGTATGATGCAAGAACTTAATAATGTCATGTAGACAATTAAGAAAAATATTGGAAGAAACTACTGAATAGGAAAACTGAGAAGGGGGGGGGGGGGTGGGGGTGAATCAGTTGTCATAGAATTAGACCTTTAATTCAATCACGAGAACTAATACTTAAAACTGCTTAAATGATTAATCATCAAATGCCAATGTAGAAACTCAAATCCAACACATAAACACAATACACCAAATTTACGTGTAAAACCCAATGAGGGAAAAACCACGGTGAGGATTAACTCACACTATAGAGAATATCAAAATCGATTACAAAAAGGCTCACTACTTGAAATAAGGATTCACTGTCTGAAACAAGGACACTGTCTAAAACAAGGACTCACTATCCAATAGGGCTACAACCTGGAGGGATCACTGCCATAGAGATATAAAGAAGACAAAGAAGACTTGTTACAAAGAGACTAAAATCCTAATGCAACAAAGGATTCCACCACAGTCACTCAATTGACTTGCATGAATGATAGAGTTCACCTTCTGCTCACTGCATCCAAAAACTCAACATTAAGCTTCACACTGGTCCCCCACACTCGCAACACACACACTTACTAAATAGAATCAATATCGCACTAAACTACACTTCCTCTTTTCTCTTATCGCTCTTCTTCTTCTCTCTTATATATTTTCCATCACTAATTCATCTTGTATTTATACCATCTTCAACTTTGAAACATATCCAAAGTTGGCCATCCAAATCCATTCAAATTAGGTTGGTGCCAAAACATCCTAGGGTGGAATTAGAATGAGGGTGATCCAAACACATGCTTCATAGAGACCCAAATAGATCCAACATGATTCATCATTCTCAAAAGTAGTATTTCACACAAGGTCAGAAAAACCAGTGTAAAACACATAGAACCATTAAGCATGAACTTTCCAAATGCTGAAATTAACTTCAATACAATAAGGGAAACTCAACTCTAGAACTGCAAGTCATAAGAATTCATCAAAGAGAAATCTAGACCGACAACATTTCTCCCAGACCTCAACTAGAAACACAGAAAACCACAGTTCACAACTAGTGAACATAACTTGCACTGTACAACGAACCAACAGTAAAAAATTTGAATATGGCACCTTCTAACAACCATGAACAACATGTCTGAACCACACAACCACATGAGAAAATCCGGACCAAAACCCAGAGCAACCACTGAACACATGCAACATCTCTTTATTACAATTTTCTCAATATCCTTGACATATGCAACCAAAAATGACTAGTGGATAGCCAGTTGAATGGTTGACATCAATGACAACACCTTCAATCTCTTCATTCTTGCAACAATATCCCCCTTTTTCATTGATGGAAACACATGATGTGAAAACCCATCAAAGAGAACATACAAGCTCTGAATACACTTTTTTGTTTCTCCCCCTTAGAAGATAATTTCTTATACGCTTCTCTCAATCTTCCTTTCATTTTTCACATGATTCTTCTCCCCCTTTGACATCAATGGAAAAGACAAATGAATATTTTACATTGATTTCTCCTTTGACATGAAAATAGAATACTCATAATGACAACATCTGATACTACTTGCTCCCCCTGAGAGGTATCCACCAAAAATCAGCCCAGAAGAAAGATAGATCCATAGATCCACATGAATGATGCATCTCCATATGCATCTAGTTCAAGAAAGGAAGGGAAATAACCCCTAACTTCTCCCAGAGATACCCAAAATTATCTTTAGGAAGAGCCTTCATGAAAATATCAGCAACCTGATCCTTCGTTAGAACATACTCAAGCTTTACTTCATTCTCCATGAACTTTTCTCTCAAGAAATGATATCTGATAGATATATGCTTCATCCTCAAGTGCATCACAAGATTTTTTGAAATGTTAATTGCACTTGTATTATCATAGAAAATAGAAATGGTATCATCATATACCACAGTGATATCTTTCAATGTTTGTTTCATCCACAGAACTTGTGTACAACAAGATGCAACAATAATATACTCAGCTTCAGCGGTAAACAAGGAGATTGAATCTTGCTTCTTACTCAACCATGCCACCTATCTGCATCCAAGAAAGAATGCACCACCACTTGTACTTTTCCTGTCATCTACACATCCAACCCAATTTGTATTTGTATAGGCACTAAGTGTAAAATCAGTATCTTTAGGATACCACAATCCATAATCTGGAGTACCATTCAAATATCTGAAAATTCTTTTAATAGTAGCAACATGAGTTTCCTTAGGGTCTTCTTGAAATCTAGGCACAAGATAGACATCATGCAAGATATCCAGTCTAGTAGCAGTCAAATACAATAGTCCGCTAATCATAGATCTATACTTGCTCTAATCAGCCTTAGGTGAATCATCATATTTTCCCAATTTTCATCCAGTCACCATAGGAGTACTTACTGATTTGGAACCATCCATCCCAAATTTTTTCAACATCTCTCTCACATACTTAGACTGTGAAATGAAAATTCCCTTCTCTATTTGATTAATTTGTAGCCCAAGAAAGAAATTCATTTCCCCAAACATAGACATTTCAAATTCTTTCTGCATTTCTTCCGCAAACCTCTTGCACATACTTTCATTTACTCCAAAGATAATGTCATCAACATACACAGCTACAATCAAGATTATGTCATGTTCAATCTTAAAGTACAAATTACTATCTATCGTACCTTTGTTAAAACCTTGCTGAATCAAATATCTGTTTAACCTCGCATACCATGCTCTAGGAGCTTGCGTCAACCTATATAAATCTTCTTCAATCTACACACCATATCCGATTGATCTGTCAATTGAAATCCTTCCGGTTGTTCCATATAAATTTCTTCTTCTAGTTCACCATTCAAAAATGTTGATTTGACATCCATCAAATAGACCTTAAAGTCTTTATGAGCAGTAAATTCCAAGAACATCCTTAGAGCTTCCATTCTTGCTATCAGAGAAAAAGTTTCCTAAAAATCTAGACCTTCTACTTGTGAGTAGCCTTTAAACACAAGCCTCACTTTGTTTCTGACAACTTCTCCATTCTCATTCAACTTATTTCTGAATACCCACTTTGATCCAATGATTTTTTTATCTATCGGTCTTGGGACCAATTCCCAAGTTTGATTCTTCTCAATCTACAAAAGTTCTTCCTTCATTGCTTCCTTCCAATGTTCATCTTTACAAGCTTCACATACAGTCTTCGGTTCAATCTCTAAAAGTAGACATAAATTCACTTTAGTAGCAACTCTGCTTCTAGTCAACACACCTTTTGTCTTGTCTCCAATAATCGCACTTTCTGAATGATTCTTTTGCACATATTTCAGTGTCCTAGGGAACATCACCAGAGCATCTTCTTCTCTTTCATTTTGTTCATCCTATTCTCTTTCTCATCTTTTTCCTATTCTTCCACAAACTCTTCTATTCTTACAGAATTAGGTTCATCAAATAAATATCCATCAATGTCAATAGGATTCTTCACTATCTCATCCACCTTCACATTCAAGCTCTCTACAATATTTCTCAGTATTTTATTGAAACATATGTATGCCTTGCTATTAGTAGAATATCCAAGAAAAATTCCTTCATCACTTCTTGCATCAAATTTACCCAAAGTTTCCTCATCTCTTCTGATATAGCACTTGCTTCCAAATACCTTGAAATATTTAATAGTAGGAATTCTTCCATGCCATAGCTCATGGGGAGTCTTTGTACTATTTGCTCTTGCTTAAACTCGATTGAATACATAGACAACAGTGTGAATATCTTCTTTCTAGTAAACTTTTGGTAAATCAGCCTCAGTAATCATTGATCTAGCAACCTCTTGAATTGTTCTATTTTTCATTTCAACAACTCCATTTTTCCGAGGAGTTCTCAGAGCAGATAACTGTAAGGGGAATTAATAGAGAGACTTAAGGGGATGCAAGAGGATGGATTAATGGTACATAAGAGGATGGCTTAAGGGGTCCTAAGAGAATGGATTAAGGGGAATTAATAGAGAGACTTAAGGGGATGCAAGAGGATGTATTAAGGGTAGATATACAAGGATATGGCTTAAGGGGTCATAAGTGGATGGCTTAAGGGGTGTTCAGAGAGTGACTTAAGGGGATGCAAGTGGATGGATTAAGGGTAGATATATGAGGATATGGATTAAGGGGTCCTAAGAGGATGGCTTAAGGGGTGTTGAGAGAGTGACTTAAGGGGATGCAAGTGGATGGATTAAGGGTATATATATGAGGATATGGCTTAAGGGGTCCTACGAGGATGGCTTAAGGGGTGTTGAGAGAGTGACTTAAGGGGATGCAAGAGGATGGATTAAGGGTAGATATACGAGGATATGTATTAAGGGGTCCTAAGAGGATGGCTTAAGGGGAATTAATAAAGAGAATTAAGGGGATGCAAGAGGATGACTTAAGGGGTCCTAAGAGAATGGATTAAGGGGATATGAAATCAATTATAAACTTTTTATAAAATGACAATGAATTATTTAGTTTTATATTTATACTATTAATTAAATGTATCTAGAACTATATGTAGTTACCTGTCTCTAGATTTGAATTCCATTGTAATATATATGCATATCCTCTCTTTTCTGTAATGCATCTAGTTTTGGGAGACCTGAAACAGAAAATAATATAAAACTTTAATTAGGAAATTACTAAAGACAAATATATATATATATATAGACATGTATATGTGATAAATTTTTAACTATATATCGACTATCAATTAAATATATATACAACTATATACTTACCAATATTTATTTGCTCCGTTGTACCATCTGCATCCTCTCTTTTTTGTAATGCATCTATGATTGTCTCATGATCATCCATTGAAAGTGTCCATAACACTTTATTAGCAGGCCTCCCTTAATATCTAACTAATTTTATATTGGTTTCCAAAATCAAATGTGAATAATGTATAATATTCTTATGTCTTTCATAATCTTCAAATGCAGGTAATCCATTCTTTCTTATCAAATATTTTTGAAGCCAGGTGCCAACAACAACCACCAAACTAGTTGGATACTCAAAGTTTTCATCATCCACTCTAGGATGTACCAACTTATGTTTTCTCTCAACACATCTAGCCAACCAATACTTTGTCTCCTCTTCATTCTCTTCAGGTGCAACAACAACATACACATGTCTTGCAAAAATAAATAAAAAATTCAATAAAGAGTGACTTATATTTAATTCACATATAAACATGCATACATATAAAATTCATTTCAATTTAATGTACCTTCTTGTACAATATCCGAAACATGATCATAATCATTTGATGTGAACACTTGATTATCTTCAATTGTTGTTCCATATTGAACATGTGTCAATGTAGGTGTTAAGGCTCTTTGTTTCCATTGTTCGACCCATTCTGTATTTTCACACGCCTCCCAATTAAACAATTGCCATTTTGCAGATCCATTAATTGTTTCACAATCTTGTCGAGAAAAAATATCATTTTCTTTAACTAACCAAAAGAAGCGTCAAATTATTGAGCTCTCACTTTTTCTTGTAGATAATATGGTATTACACCAATCTACAATTACATGTGCATCTCTGAATTTCGTAGCATCCTTAAATTTTAGTTGCTCTCTAGCAATAGCTCTTTTCAGATATGCACCTACTCTATTGTGTTCTCCTTTACCATGTCCAGCTTCAAAAAAACTCCACATGTGTTGGATATTATTTCCTTATGAACTCTACATAACCAATAAAACATTCTAGCATTCTTGAATTGACTCGTGCAATTATCCGACCATATGAGATGTTACCTCATTTGAATTCCTCTCTCTTTTAACTTTTAATAAAATATATCAAACATTATTGAACAAAATCAGATGAATGTAATCAATTATCACTTACATAAAAATGGTACTCTCTCAAAAAAAATCTATTATCTTCTCTATTGTCATTTGCATGTATATAAACAATTTGAAAAAATATAGCTACTTGAATTGAATTACAATACTGTGATTGAATTTCTTCTTGTGGAGCAAGAGTATAATTTTCAGCAAAATCAACAATTGACAATATAGTTCCAATTGGGAATGTGTTTTTACATAAAAAAAAATTGATTATCAATCCAATGAACATACTGAGAATGTTTAACATATTTAAGTACAATCTTATCTTTAAATTCTTTAATAAATGCATGCACACTAAATTTTTCCACAATTAGCTCACAACGTTTTCCAAATTTTCCATCTTTTAAAGAACACTCAACATTTTTAAATTTTTTTACATCCACTAATTGTTGTCCAAATTCATCTAAACTACTTTCATTCATACATTCTCCTCACAATGAAAAGTTACCACATCTATCACATTCTCCAAAAATACATTCTTTTAAATAAAATAAGTTTCCATTAGAGGGTTCACAAAAAAAACCTGCTATAAAATCTTTGATTGTTTCAAGTGGCATATTAATACCACAAATGTCCTGCATAATTTGGTTAGCATGCAAAGTACATCATATATATCAAAAAATATCATAATAATAATGAAATTGTACATGAGTCTTACAACAATAAGAGATTCGTTGTTTATTAATTCTAGCATACCAAGGTTTACACTTTTCGAATGATCTTTAACTTATGCTAATATTAAATGGTAAGATTGAATCATCTAATTTTTTTTATATAATTCAGTTTGAGTCATATCTAAGAGATGCTTTGGATGAGGTTCACGAATTTTGGAACCCACCCTTAATTTTAAGACATCTCTAATGTTAAGTGATACTCTTGTATTATCATGCTAATATTTTTCGATTAAAGATTTGATTTCATTAGTTAATTTCATGTCTGATCCTGGGAGTTTACCACTAAAACTCCAACATTGATTAATTGGATATTTTTCAATACTTTCTCTTCTTTTAGCATCTCTTATCAAAGTTTTAGGATTTACTTTTATACATTTACTAATCTTACTTAACATTCTTTTATTTGGAGTTTCTTTATTAACTAGAGCAGTTGTTATTGCACGCCGAGTTGCATTCTTATCTTTAGATCAACTTTTCTTACCTATAAAATCAATAGCATTAGCAACCCTAGATATGACTTGTTCTACTGAATCATCTTTTTTTTTTGGTTTTACAAAAATGCCTAATTTTTTCATCATTTTTCTCATTTTCAACACTCTCATCAATTGCACCATGAGTTGACATTGAAATCCTAATTTATTTCTATAAAAAAAAACATTCTATATATTCTATTTTCATAAGTTCTCATTTGTCTCCAAGATACTTTACCAAGAAGGTTATCTAGCACATCTTTTTCAATTGTAAAAAAAAACATTTTCATATTCATCCATACAAGGGGTTTCATTTTCATTCACGCAAGGGGTTTCATTTTCATTTTCAAACATAAAAGGGATTTCATTCTCATTTTCATCAATATGAGGGATTTCATTCTCATTTGCATTCTTATAAGATATTTCATCATTTTTTTGTTTTTGCATTATTTCAACCCTAGAATTATTGATATCATCAATGTTGTATCCAACTTCTTATAAATAACTAAGATCAATATTATCAAGACTTGGGTTTGAAGACATACTTGGATAAATTTTTGAATAGGTGCATTTTCCATATCATTGGCAAGTGGATTTGAAGACATACTTGAAGTTGTTTGCATAGGTGCTATTTCCATATCATTCAACGTTGAAGTTGAAGGCATAATTGGGTTTGACTCCATAATTTCATTTTCTTCCATATTCACCATCTCCACATTTGCATCATCTACATTCATCTCATCATTCATGGTTTCCTCTTCAACATTCATGGAACTAGATGCTTCCAAATTTTTCATTTGACGAATCCTTTCTCTTCTATCCCTTTGTCTTTGTGCCTCCATTTCTTTATTTGCTTGAATTTCTTTGGGTGTCATTAACTTTCTACATTTTTTTTTCCTTTTCTTTGATCCCATGGTTACCAAACCCTCTTTGATAGCAAAAAAAATGATTCTTAACCTATTTTCAAATTGCCTTCTCCTTCAAATATTCAAATAAAACTATGTAGTATGAAGATCCTTTCTTCTATAAACTTTGAAGTACAAAAACATCATGAATACATCCAAAAGTTCTCTTTTTCCAAATCTTCTTGTAAAATGTTCTTGTACTTAATTCCACTTCAGAAAATTCAACCTGCACTTGTCTCTTCCAACAATTTGAATAGAATATGCCCTGTTAAGAGATTGCACAAGACAAAATTTCAATAAAAAATGCAGAAAATGGCGCTTTTGAACCGTACTGCTGAAAAGGAATGTTGTAGAAAAAACGTGCTCTATCAGTATTTTCCAAATTGGGAAAAAATGGCTAAATAAGAAATGTGTAAGCACTCTATTTTAGGAACGCGTACGCATTCCCTTTACCCAACAAGTAAATAGATAACGTGTATGTGTTATATAACATGTACACGTTATATTTAAATAACATGTACACGTTCTATTTAAATAATGTGTACGCGTTATTAAAAATTTGAATCTCCAACCCACATGCAGCCTTGGTTTTAGGCTCGGGAAAGGCTTGGCAACCCGACCCTTAGCCTTTGACTTGCAACTAAAAAACTAAGGAAGATTGAAGAATGTCCAACTTTGACAATATGGCTGATGGACTTTTTTTCTGAATCAATCTATGAAATTAAAACCCATTAGAGAACATGATGTGTAGTTTCCAAATACATAATTTTTATTGAGATTGGATTATATTTGTTATTTTTTAATTAATTTCTAAGCAAACTAGTCCTTAAACTTGAAATATCAAGCTTTTTTTTATTTTTTAATAACTTTTTTTGGTTAAGTTTCATGTAAAAAAATTATATGGCATCAATCTTCAGACAATTCTCTACACAATGAAAGAAAAGATTCAATTTTTTTTTAGTTTAGGTCCAATTATGCTGTTCGTACATGTTGATTTTTAAAAACAACAATTAAGGCCAATAAAAATTCAATAAAAAAAATATTCAAAAAAAAATACAAAAGAATTTCCTCATCAATCTTCATGTTGTTAGCTCTCTTTCCCCAAATGGAATTATAAGAATACTTTATTTGGGTCAAAAAGTGATGTCTGTACATGTGCATGGTATGGTAAAAAAAAAAGACTTTTAAAAAGTGGTTTTTATACATCCCTATCAAAATTTATTTTCTATCATCTGGGTATTTGAATAAATTATATATTTGGAAACTAGATTCAAAATGATAAATTTCATATTACTGAATTTTTTAAAGATTCATTATGTAAGTGCCTCAAATTTTCAGTCCAAGTGTGACAAATTATGAAAAAAAGCAAAAACACTTCCACTTTTTGAGCTTTTTGTGGACCCAACTTCTTGCATCAGCCCTATTGTTGGTCCATACAATACATTCGGAGGAGGTCTTCGACTACCCAATTCACCCTCTTTGTCTACTCGTTAGTCTGAGGATGATAATCTGAGTGAAATTCAACTTGGTCCCCAATGCAGCATTCAAGGTCATCCAAAACCTAGAGGTCATTCATGTGTCCCTATCAAAAATGATAGTCTCTAGCACTCCATGTAAGTGGAAGATCTCATGGAAAATTTTCTTAGCCATGGTCAATGATCCATCCTTAAGGTTTCCTGGAATGAAGTGTGGAACTTTAGTTAACTTATCAATTAGGACCAAGATAACATCATGCTTATTCTTGCTCAACGGCAACCCCTGTATAAAATCCATACTGATCACCTGCCATTTATACTCAGGTATGTCATGATGATACAATAACCCAACTGGATGTGCATGCTCAGCCTTGATTCACTGGAACTCCAAGCATCTGGCTACGTACTCCACTACATCCTTCTTGAGTTTAGGCCAAAAGTATAGTCTTCAACTCTGTGATCATCTTGGATACTCCAGGGTGTCTTGAGTAAGGTGCGGTGTGAACTTCTAAAACCAACTTTCTCAGCTCTCTAAAGTTAGGACTATACATTGTTCTCTGGTATCTCAAAATACCATCCAGTTTGATCTCATACCCATCGAACCGATGATCTGAAGGATTTACTGCTAGGGTGCTCTTCACTCTCTCATAGTGCTCATTCCCTGGAAAATTATGAATTACTTGGTATCTCAAGTTAGACCTTGTTGAGATCATGGATTCCATATGTATTCATCTACTAAGAGCATCAACCACTCTATTCCCTTTTCCTTTTATATATTCAATTCCAAAGTCATACTCGCTAAGGAATTCCAACCACCTTTTCTTCTGCGCATTAAGGTTTGGCTGGGTAAATGTATCTCAACCCTAAGTGGTCTGTCTTGAGTTCAAATGGCTCTCCCAAAAGATAATGACTCCACATCTGTAAGGCATGAACTATGGCCACCAATTCTAGATCATGAGGCACATAGTTCACTTTGTGCTTCTTTAGCTTCCTTGATTCATACTCTACCACTTGTCCATCTTGCATTAATACCACTCTCAATCCCTCTCCTAAAGCATCTATGATTACTATGAATCTCCCATTAGGATCAGTGATGGTTAGCACTAGCGCTATCGCGAGCCTCTCCTTTAGGAGCTGGAATTTCTGCTCACATTTCTTAATCCATTCAAACCATGTTCCCTTCCTTTGGATTGAGGTAATAGGAGATGCAATCTAGGAGAACCCTTGCACAAAATTCCTATAGTATCTTGTGAGGCCCATGAAGCTATGAACTTCTGACACATTTTGAGGCACTGGCCATTCCATGATCACCTTGATCTTCTCGAGGTCTACAGAGACTCCTTTAGCTGAAATGATATGGCCTAAATAGTGCACTTTGTCCTAGTAGAATGAACACTTGGACAACTTTCCATAGAGTTTCCTTTCTCTCAATCATTGAAAAAATATCCTCAAATATTTATCATTCTCTTCGATAATCTTTGAGTAGACTAGAATGTCATCAATAAAGATCAAAACAAAGTCATCCAAGCAATCTCTGAACACATTGTTCATGAGGTTCATGAAGGTTGTTGGCGCATTAGTTAAACCAAAAGGTACCACTGTGAACTTGTAATTTCCATATCGAATTCTAAATGTAGTTTTTGGAATGTCTTCTTCCTTAATTCTCAATTGATGGTACCCTGATATGAGATAAATTTTGGAGAACACCATCGCTCCCTTCATTTGATCAAATAGTTCATCAATTCTTAGGAGTGGATATTGGTTCTTTATGGTAACCTTGTTCAACATCTGATAATCTATACATAGATGCAAGGTTCCTTCCTTCTTTTTCACAAAAATAATCGATGCTCCCCAAGGAGACAAACTGGGTCTTATAAGTCCTTTATCCAACAATTCCATCAACTGGGCCTTCAACTCATAGAGTTCTATAGTGGTCATCCGATAAGGTGCCTTGGATTGAGGCTCAGCTCCTAAAACAAGGTTGATATAAAAAATCAAATTCCCGCTTTGGAGGAAACTCTGTAAGTTCATTAGGGGATATGTCTTGGAACTCCTTGAGAATAGGATAGTCATCTAAATACGGTTCCTTGCTATCAGGATTACTAACACGCATTGCATAAATTGCACACCCCTTTCGGTGAGCCTTCTTGAGTTGCATCACATAAATCTATCTAAGCTCTAAGGGTCTCTACATTCCACATACCTCAACTAGGTTTCCATAATCATCCAAATAGTTGACCACCTTATCCTCGCAGTTCACTAAAGCCTTGTGCTCAGTTAACCAATTTATTCCCAAAATTACATCATATGAGCCTAAGGGTGCCACATACAAGTTGACCTGAGTTTTAAAGGTTGGAAGCTCTAACTCACTGCAAAAGAGACATGTATCTACCCTTTACTCTACTTGATTACCATATTGGACTGTCCATGAATTTTCCATGTATCCAAGTCTAATGGGTATCTTGGATATTATTCTAGGATCTATAAAACATTTAGTAGCTACAATATCGATTAATATTGAAACATATTGGCCATAGAGCTTACCCGTTAGTTGAATTGGCAAAAAGATTTTTGATCTTAGGTGTTCGCTTCTCCTAAATGTTCAAGCCTCTCTCTAGCTTGAGTCGTGTAAGAGCTTGAGCTAGAGTTTCATCATTAGGAATTTTTGATTGAACCTCTGTCTTGGTGTTTCCTTCCTTTATGTCATTCTTATGTGAGGTTCTAACAATTTTCCCTTTCCTTCATCTTACCTTTGACCTTCCCATTCCTTCATTCAATTTAGGTTCGGTCAATTCTCAGGACATCCAAATTTTGGGCCAAGGGTCAACTACCTTAGTCAACTATGGTAGACTCAAAAATGCCTAGAATTGAACCCTAAGCTTTGATACCAAATGTAATAACCCATTCAAAATTATTACTTATTTAATATTATTGTAAATGACACATGAATATAATCCAAATTAAAAAGACATAACTAGTGGCTAAAGTCAATCATAGCTACACATGTCCATTTAAAATGAGTCAAATATTCTTATATTCACTTCAAAAGTTAAATTACAATATTAGGTATGACTTGGCTCCTAAGGCCTCAAATTCATTACATTGTGCATATTCCATCAAGTACATGAATGTATTACATCGAATTACATCATAGACTATAACGGTCTTGTGAACAATTAAGGTTCTTCTTTGACACTCACCTCCACTAGTGGACGAGAACATGGTTGAAGCACTTTACTGCCCAACTGCGAACCTTATGCTTCCCTGATATTCTTCCTGTAACTAAGGGTAAATTTTTGGATTAGATTAGAATGTTAATAAATCAAAGAAGACTAAAACCCAAAGCAATTACAAAGAACAAAGGAAGCAAACGTAAATGAAACAAGTATACCAAATAGTTGTTGAAGCCTCCATGATTCACCTTTGTAACACCTTCTTGCTTGCTGATTGTTGTTTCACCCTTAGATTCATCGTGCGAGCAATCTGAAAATAAAGCCTAAGTCCTACACAAGCTTTGAAGGATTTGAATCTAAATGCCTATGCCTATGTCTATGACAAAATTACTCTAAAATGCCAAATTAATCTAAGTATTAATATGCCAAAATATTGTAATCTATGTGCGTATGATCTCTCTGTGTAATTGAAAAATGAGAGGAAAATGGCATTTTATAGAAAATGCTATTTTGAATGGACGGATGAGATTGACTTTTGACCAAAACCTAAAACTAGAGGTCTAGATTAAATCTGGGAATCCCTAATTAGGGTTAGGGAAAATTCATTAATCGAACGGTCAAGATATTATCTTAGAGAATCGGATCGACGGTGGAGAATAAATGAAGAAATATTTTCGAAAATAAAGATTTTTGAAAATGAATAGGATAAAGACCAGATTGAAGATCAGTTTTGGAAGGGTCAAGAACCTGCCCGATTAGTTAATTCTTGAAGGAAAGCTACCAATTTGGAACTAAATTACTTACAAATGTGAAATTTGTGAAATAATAAATAATCAATTTTCAGATTATTTACCAAAATGAGCTGACAGTTAAGAATGAGATGGCATTTTAAATAATTTAATTTATTTAAAATGAGAAGAATATCAAATTTGGCAATTAAATAATTAAATTTAATTATTTAATTTAGCAAATAAGACTAATAATTAAATAAAATACTTAATTCATTTAATTATGACAATTAGTGACATATTAAATAAATAAATAAAAACTTATTTATTTAATAATCAGAAAGAATAAAGTGAATAGAAGGTAATTAAATAAATTAAGAAATTTATTTAATTAAGGGAAGACTTAGACAATTAATGACGTATTTAATAATTAAATAAGACTTATTTATTTAATAATCATGGAAAATGAAAGGACACGAATTAATTAAATAATTATGAATTATTTAATCAATAGTTGAATGTGGACCAATGACATAATTAAATGTCACAATTATGTTAGGACGAAAAGTGGTAAAAATGAAGCTTGTAGGCCTAGGTCATTTTTAGGTGTCTACATTTTGCCCCTCTTTGTCATAATGCTGCTTGTCGCATTGTGACAAAGAAGATAAGTCAAAAATATGCACCAGTGCAAAATAAGATGAGGAAGAATGACGAGGAGGGTTACGATATGCCCCCTCGAGAGGACAGATAGGTTCCAAGAACATGGGTGTGCTCTCGAAATTAATGAGAAGACTAGAATATGAAGAGAAAGAAATGTTAGTGCAAAAGATATGGATGATGATATGGATGCAATGCCTATATGAGATGAGTGAGAGAAGATGACAAGACTAAAGAAGATGCATGTTAGTTGCTAGACAAAATCCTTCAAAACATTGCCATAGGACTTTAATATTTATTGCTCTTAATCATCATTGGGTGGTAAAATGACACAAATGGACAACAAACACCATGATATGACGTAGACCAAGGTGTGAAAGGTCATCCATTTGAAAAACAGACAGTCACAGACAAGGAATGTCTTAACTCATACTAAGGGTGAAGTTGCCCCAGTCTTTTTGTCAAGACAATCCACAGACAATAGTCAAAGAAAATAAAATAGGCTAGGAGACGTCATCGCACCTCTAAATCCTTCATGGGACATCCTCGAGGTAGCTAGTAACATGGCCAAAAAGAAAAGACAGTAAAAATATAAGACAAAATAGCCAAGATAGTCAAAAGATAAGACAAGATAGACTAGAAAGATTAATAGCCATTTTATTTTGTTTGCCAATGTTTGTTTGCCAAAGATTGAATTCTCGCCGGTTTGACAGTTTTGACAGTTTAAGGCTTTTTCCAATTTTGACGATGCTGACAGTTTGATGGGGCCTATTGTCAGGAAGGACACATCCTAAAAAGGAAAAGGGCATTTTGACGAGGTCCAAATACGAGAAGGACACATCTTGAAGAGGACCAAAGAGTGACGAGACTGACATTGTTTTGACTAATATGTTTTGGCAAGTTGATTGATGTTGACTGTATGATTGATTGGACTGTGCTGTCTAATTTTGACCAATTTTTACATTGACATTTCGAATGACTATCTTGTGTCTGATTTTGACCATGTCTGACTTATTTGACCGATGTGACGATTGTGATAAATGCCATGATTTTATTTGGACCAACCTAAAAGGACTGACCTAATGTCTCGGGGACTCATCGACTGATGACCTTGCCTACGTAGCAAATGCGCAGAGACAATGTAGTTTGACAATGAAATGGACTGACTGACATGACTGACTTGACAAGATGTGACTGAATTTGACTCCATTTTTAGGATTTTGACATTGATTTGGATGTTTTTGTGTTTTTCTTCAGGATGTTTTACAAATTTTTTTGGAAATTTTTTTTTTTTTCAGGACATTTTATGATGTTTTTGTTTTTTTTCAAGACATTTTATGATACTTTTGTCTTTTTTCAGGACATTTTATGATGTTTTTGTCTTTTTGTCGTTTTATGATTTTTTTTGGATTTTGACGTTTAAGAGGATCGTGACAAATGCATATGACTGATGCCTACACATGAGAATCCAAGGACAAACATGATTGTTCCCCTAGTCAAGCTGAATACCAATTGACAGGTGATGACAACATTGTTTGACTTGGGAAGGACGCATCCCGAAACAACGTGAGGATGATGACGATAATGTGACGAAAGTATGGAGGTCTATAGCTGGGCTAGGAACGCAGTCAAGTAAAATTTTGGATAATGTGCTTGTATGGATGAAACTCATTGCATTTGGAATGACTCGGTTAAGACTAGATGGGATGATGGAGTATCCTTAGACCATTTGACAAGGGAAAGCCAAGATAGGTGACAGGAATGAAAGGATAAAAGGTGGGCTTGGTAAAGGACGAGGGAGATGAGACTAAGGGAATTGTCATATGATTGTCAAGGACTATGTTGCATAACGATAATGAGGTTATGTCAGCAATGACATGACATTTCGTGAATCGTGTATGACCGAAGGATAGGCATGTCAAGATTTTTCCCAAAGCATGATTTATGTGTGCCAGTTTTATGTCAAGACCAAGATAGGTGGGAAAAATGCATGGAAATGATAGGGCTTAGATGGACGTAAATGTCATGAGGAAGGAATGGGAAATGAGACGACTTGCCCCCAAGTATAAAATTCCACATAGATGATTTATTTTACACATGACACCTGTTTGCCAGGTTTTCACCGTTGGATGAAATTTTTCTCTTTACTATTTTCTTGACTTTTTGATTTTTTCTTTTTGGTGTTACCAAGACGCCTGTTTGCCAGGTTTTCATCAGGGTGACGATGTTTTACATTTTTCATTTTTTTTGTATTTCTGATTTTATAGATAGCCTGGATGCTTTAGATGACCACTGAATGTTCTAAATCCACTGATGGTGCTGATGTAGAGAATGGTGCCATGATATGCCAATAATGACCTTGCTGAAGGAGTTGTCTTGTCAGGATTGTAGCCCTTGCATACAACTGATTGATGTCATTGTGATCCTTTCTGATACTAGAGTTGGCCTTATCAAAATACGCACATCGCAATAGAGTGTCATGAGAGTCCTTGCGATAAAGAGTTGTTGCCAAGATGTGATGGATTTGTGACATGGGATTTTTGGACTTTAGGCGAGATGTAGGATTACGACAAATGATGGTAGATGTGGAAAGGTTGTTTGGACGTTTGGATGAATCACTTTTTATTTTCCAAACTTGGGATGTTGGATGACGGATTTTGGAGGGATGGAGTTTGGAACCAACACCTTTAGATGCCTTGCTTGATGACCATTTTGAAGGAGGTGGACATTTGTTGTATGTGGGAGTCCTCTTGTCTTGTGGCTCCACATTGTGATTGACTTTTGTATTTGACTTGGTGTCTTTGTTTGATCCATCTTTGTTTGGGATCCATTTTAATTTTATTTTTCCACTTGTCCTTTTGTTTGATTCAATGGCCTTTGACATTTGATTTTGATCTTTTGACTTGTAAGAGTTTTGTTTTTGTTGGTTCCAAAGGGAAGGTTTATTTATGATGGAATGATGGTTCATAGTGTGGGTGGAGGGGGTGTTGGCAATAATCTTATGACAAGGATTTCTCATGGACTCCATTTTGACATTTGTATCTGACAAAGTTTCCCCCAGTATCGAGGAGGTACCACTGACATCGTTTGATTTGCTATCTGAGGAATAGCCAAGACCTTGATGTTTGTAATTTTCCTGAAGTTGTATTGGTTCTAGAATGCCTTGCTCATGTATGCCTAGTCCTTTTCCTTGATATTGCATGCTTTGACATATTCTATTTGTGATGGGGTATTTGTTGTTTTGAAAGCAAGATGTTAACCCATCATTAGGTCTATGGATACTGTCACTTGTAATATTTTCATCTGCGAGAAAGCCTACTCTGAAAAAGACAGATGACCCTAAGTGATAAAGTGTCTTAGCTTCATTTTCATGTTGGACATATTTCTGACTGATATCTTTGGTTTGATCTTGTGACATGTCAGGTTCAGATGATTTTGTTGGTACTTCCAAGGAAATGTCGAAGCCATCATTATGTTTAGTGTCATAGATTCCAATGATTTTAGCTATAACTTGATCATATGCAATCATGTCCCTAGTGGAAGATTCTTGTTCTGGAGGAATATCATCTATGTGTCCCATGGAGGCAAGTGCCTCATCGTGGGAAGTGTCAATAGTCGAGGCCTTTGTAAGGTCAAAAAGTGTTTGATCATGAATGGCGTAAAGGCCAAGGAGTGGATCATTTTGGACTTCTTGGTCAATGGTAGGGTCTTGGTCGAAGATGGGGTTGTCATAGATTATATAGTCAGAAATAGAGCCGTTGTCAAGGAGAGGTGTGTTCTGGATGTCATGATTTTCTTGAAGGACTTCATGGATGGACTGAAAGGTAGGGTCATGGGATGAACTACCTTGTTCTTGACATGAGGGTGACATTATAAGGTCCTGCTTTGGGCTCTCATTTTGACATGTATCCTCAAGTTTTGACTTTGGACTATGATAGAATTTTCATGACTGGATGTGGCTTGTGAGGGGATGACTTGAAAAGGATTAATGAATGACGGACTAGGATAGGACGTGGGGACTTGGACGGGACTAGTATGTGAAGGACTAGTATATGACATGGGTACTTGCATTGGACTAGTATGTGAAGGACAAGGGTATGACGTGGAGACTTGGACTGGATGTGACATGGAGTCTTGGATTGGATTAGGATGTGACGGAATAGGATGTGACATGGGGACTTTGACTAGATATGCCATGGAGTCTTGAGCTGGATTAGTGTAAGGTTGACTAAAATAGGACTTGGAGACTTGGACGGGATCGATATGGTATGATGTGAGGACTTGACATGAGTTGGTAGATGGTTGATAAGGCATGTAGACTTGGATGGGATTGATAGGTGAAGGGTCAGAATATGACGTGGAGGTTTGGAATGGACTAGTTGATAGTTGGCTTCCCTTGTCAAGGTTAGGATAAGGGTGATAAGTGGACGTTTGTTGTGAATTAATAGCAGGATTTGTGTCAAGTGACTGTTGATTGTGAGGGTAGACAGATGGAGGTGGCAAAGTATTTATGTCAAATCCTTGTGGTAACTTAGCCCCTTGGTCCAAAATCATGGCTAGATACCTTTGAGGGTCACGTAAGATTGATTTTTCTACAAAGGAGACTATATCAGGATTTTGCGTTGCAGCTTCTAAGTATTTTGCATATACTCGTCCATTTTGGTCTCTCTGTATGAATGGTTCAAAAGGATTTCGTGATGAAGATGGTATGTTCATGGAAGATTGAATGTTCATGTTGTGAAATGGGTTGGAAAAATTCCAATGTTGGTTTGTGTCATAAGTGTTATTATCGATGTTGGGATTGAAATCTTGTCCAAAGTTTTCCATTTGTCCTTTTTGTCTTTGAAGTCTAGCCTCAACCATAAAAAGGGATTGCTCAGATAAGGATGACGAGAATGACAACGAAATGTGAGGATGATGACAACCTATGTTTTTTGGATTTTCGATAAAGATGAAAATGCAAGACTATGTTTCCTAAAATGTCAACTAGGATGACTAGGTGATGATAACGTTTGTCTAAGGAAATGATTGATGTAAGATGACAAGGTGATCAAAGCCAAAATGTTGACTGAGGACTAAGATGATGATGTTTGACTAAGGACTTAATCTTATAAATGCAAGGTCTAGGTTCAAAATGATGACTAAGATGAACAATGCAAAGTCAAAGTTCAGAATGAGGACTGAGATTGTTTTCTGATGTTTGGTTGAAAAGTTTGAGTTGTCCAAGGTCAATTGTTTGTGTCCAGATTTGTGAATGTTGTGTATACTGTTTGAAAATCTAGAAAACACTTGACAAGCACAATGTTTTGAATGTAAGCAAGCACACATAAGACAAGTACAATCCTAAAAGGCCAATAGGCCAAGGGTTTGTATACTTGATATAGCCCACCGATATACCTCGGATTGGTGATAAACACCTTTCCTTCTCGAGAGCGGATAGCTTAGAATTTTGGTGGCATTGGCTCCCCTCCACGGCTCATTAACGTCATTCGAGCACACCAAATTCAGATTCTTTGGGTAGTGACTTCCCAAGAATTTCTATCTCTACTCAAGGGGATCAGTAGTGAGTGTCTTCGGGCATGATACTGTACCTTGCACTATATCAAGCAATGGCCAATAGAATGGTTGGATACTAAGACAAGAGGTGTTTAATACGAGCATTTTATTCGTGGGGCATGATCCATGCAGCGAGAGTCCCCTTTCGGATCCATCTCATCAGAACCACACTCATGATTCTTGGGTTTTCCCCAAGAATCCACTTTTATATACCGGCTGGAAGTCCCTCGGGTTCAGGGTGCTATTGGTCTGAATCGTCCTGGGGTGAGTACTTTTTTCCACCAGAACAGGCCCAAGTTCTAGAGTTAGTAACCGTTTCTCTTACACCTAGGATCGCTTGAAAGTGCAAGGGGAGAGGATACTTCGATTACTAAGTCGTGAGGGTAATAAAAGAAAAGAAAAGAATGGGTCTGGTTTTCTGATCACCGAGTTTTGACAAGGTGAGAGCATACTCGCCTACCATTTTGCAAACACACTCAGACAAAGTAGACACACAAGTTCGTTTTAATTGCACCAAAATGAAATATGTACTAATCTAAAAAAAATAGGCACATTGTTTTGATGTTTATTCTTTGACATTCAAACCTGCAAGACTACGAGTTAGAAGTTTAAATTTTTCCTTTGACCCACGAAAAGTAACCGCCAAATGTTGCCAACAAATATTAGTAACCAAAAATAAATAAAAAATTAATGACAGCAGAAAATTAAAACAGCAATAACTTTCTCAAAACTTAACGAAATTTTAAAGCGTAGATATCTATGGAAAGCTAAGATATAGACCTTCAAAACCCAGAAAATGTTTTACAAAATCCTGCAAAACAAAAGTGTTATAAACAAAAGAAGACTCGGGTTTTAACAGCTAAAACTTAAAAAACTACGATCACTAAAATGACCATAACTTTCTCAAATCTTAACGAAATTTGAAACCGTTTAAAGTTATGGAAATCTGAGAAAGATATCTACAAAATCTAGAAAAAGTTTTAAAATATTTTATTCGCCCATTTTTCTGTGCTCAAAAGAAGGTGACGGGATTTCGTATGACTTCTTGGCTGTAACTTGCAAAACAGTGAAAACAAACAAGAAAACACATAGTTTTCTACAAAATTTCGGGTTCACCAATGTAACTAAGGGTAAATTTTTGGATTAGATTAGAGTGTTAATAAATCAAAGAAGACTAAAACCCAAAGCAATTACAAAGAACAAAGGAAGCAAATGCAAATGAAACAAGTATACCAAATAGTTGTTGAAGCCTCCATGATTCACCTTTGTAACACCTTCTTGCTTGCTGGTTGCTGTTTTTCCCTCAGATTCGTCGTGCGAGCAATCTAAAAATAAAGCCTAAGTCCTACACAAGCTTTGAAGGATTTGAATCTAAATGCCTATGCCTATGTCTATGACAAAATGACTCTAAAATGCCAAATTAATCTAAGTATTAATATGCCAAAATGTTGTAATCTATGTGCGTATGATCTCTCTGTGTAATCAAAAAATGAGAGGAAAATGGCATTTTATAGAAAATGTCATTTTGAATGGATAGATGAGATTGACTTCTGACCAAAACCTAAAACCAGAGGTCCAGATTAAATCTGGGAATCCCTAATTAGGGTTAGGGAAAATTCATTAATCGAACAGTCAAGATATTATCTCAGAGAATCGGATCGACGATGGAGAATAAATGAAGAAATATTTTTGAAAATGAATAGGATAAAGACCAGATTGAAGATTAGTTTTGGAAGGGTCAAGAACCTGCTCGATTAGTTAATTCTTGAAGGAAAGCTACCAATTTGGAACTAAATTACTTCCAAATGTGAAATTTGTGAAATAATAAATAATCAATTTTTAGATTATTTACCAAAATGAGTTGACAGTTAAGAATGAGATGGCATTTTAAATAATTTAATTTATTTAAAATGAGAAGAATATCAAATTTGGCAATTAAATAATTAAATTTAATTATTTAATTTAGCAAATAAGACTAATAATTAAATAAAATACTTAATTCATTTAATTATGACAATTAGTGACATATTAAATAAATAAATAAAAACTTATTTATTTAATAATCAGAAAGAATAAAGTGAATAGAAGGTAATTAAATAAATTAAGAAATTTATTTAATTAAGGGAAGACTTAGACAATTAATGACGTATTTAATAAATAAATAAGATTTATTTATTTAATAATCATGAAAAATGAAAGGACACAAATTAATTAAATAATTATGAATTATTTAATCAATAGTCGAATGTGGACCAAGGACATAATTAAATGTCACAATTATGTTAGGACGAAAAGTGGTAAAAATGAAGCTTGTAGGCCTAGGTCATTTTTAGGTGTCTACACTTCCAACTTGAAGAATGCCCGACCCTACACGAAAAGTTTAGCAAGAGAACAATCTGCAAGGTGGGATTTGGTGCGTTCCCATACATCAATATGCAATTTCTATCTACAAGTTAGAAAAGAAAGTGCAAGATCTATGTTAGGAATGGCGGAGAGTGAAATATCAGAGTTCATACATAGATAATGAACTATATTGCTTGGCCAAGCATAATAAATGTGTTACAACAACAATTAATAGGTTTTGGTAAAGCAAACCTATACTCTTTGAACTCCATTTCGAGACCCGTCCCAAAAGGTGACTTTCTACTATACATCATATAACAACTATCTACTCTAGCAACATCTACCTTGAGGTGCTCTAGTAAACTAGGTATCACTGTTTTGTTCAATTATTAAATATTCTTTCACAAATGTCTTCAAAAGAAGAATCAGATTACCAATTTACTCTCTAAACAAAAATCAGATTTATGATTCACAGAGTAATTCAACAATCGGTCATATCATTCTTATGACTATTAAACACTTTTCATTATAAGCATTTTCCATTTAAAAAGAATTAACTAAGAACAAAAGAGCGTATGTCACAAGTATGTGTATGTACATAGATGTTCAAAGTCTATGTGCATACGCATATGTGTGCCTATTTAAGTTTTAGATTTGTGCATACATTTTGAAATAATCAATAATTCAAATTGCAACCTTAAAATAGTATTCCATTTGACATTTCTTGTGAAAAATAAAGAATCTAAACAAGACTATGCTAATAGTTTCACACATACTATTATTGCATTTTCACAACCATGATACTCTACATTGTTGTTGACATAAGAACATTCATTGTTTAAACAAAATGAGTATTGTTTCCTACTAAATAGTCATAAACAAGTTGTTTGCATCTGAACTCTTTGTTTAAGCAGAACAAGTATTGTTTCCTACTAAACAGTTATGAAGCTGCAAGCTATTTACACATGTACATTCATTGTTTATATAGAACAAGCACTTTTTCCTACTAAACAGTTATAAGCAAGTTGTTCACATATGTACATTCATTGAACATTTATACAAAACAAGCACTATTTCCTACTAAACAGTTATAAAGCAAGCTATTTTTGACTAAATAGTTTATTGAGCAAGGCTGCTTTCAACTACAAAGATAACTTTTAACAAAATAGATCCGTTTGCAAAAGAATAACCACTTTTTACATCAACACAATATTGTCTCAAACTAAACAGTTACATTTAAAGAAAAATAATGTCATTTACTCTCTTTGTTGATCTAGAGTTGTTTACATGCTAAATGATCACTTTACAAGTAAATGTTCACCATTTAATATAGAACGGGTTTCTATTTACAGGTCACTCTAGATTGACCACTCACATTGATCTAGTGCATTTCCTTCTTAGCAATAGTAACATACATAGATTCGACCTTTAAAACAATATGGTTTCTCTCCAAATTCAACGTGCATGCTTCTTAGTTACAAGGGAACAACCCTTCGATCTTATAGATCGAACCCTAGTTAGGTTTCTTTGGATTTAAACAAAGATTTCACCACCTTTCCATTGGGAGGTGGTGGCATTGTATACATACACTACAATTTGAGCTTTTGATTTAGCTACTATTTATCGGCCCAATTGATAAGGTGGATATGAAACATTTAAAAAATAAACACAAGGTTGATACACCTTTTTCAGGGGATCATTGATCCACCCACAATAATGTTTGTTCATCATAAAATATAGTGGAACATAATAGATATTCCGATTAGCCATCGAATGGCTTGCACGAGAGTGCGACCTGAGGAACAATCATACTTAATAACTCTAAGGCTTGACTTAGCTCAGAGAGCTAGCTGCAATGCTTATACATAAAGCTCATACAATACAACCGCACACTGAGCGACCCAAATAATGGTTGATGCCACACCATTGGGTTGGAGGCCGTGGTTATTCATCAAGAATTCATTTTATAGTTTAAATGATGCAATCGACAAATAAAAATGGAAGAATACCATTCTACAATGAGGAAAATAATAAAGGAAAATCGAGTTTCTTTTCTTAAGTGATTGAATTACCTTAGAAATCGAGCTTTGTGTGAGTCTGTCTTTTGATTTTTCCCTCACCCACGAGCTCTCCCTCTCTGCTTTTTCCTTCCAAAAAAAAAAACTTCTTTGCTGTGCTTTTTCGCCCACATAGATTGTGTATTAAAAAATGGAAACAACATTCTTTTTTGTATGCCTCTAGCGGAGGCATTATTGCCTTTCCGCCAGCCATTACTTGTTTGAATATTGCTATTAATTTCATGGTATACCACATCCTCCATAATCTTATTTGATTTTCAAGAGTTCAATATTAGAATCCTATCGGTTATCAATTTAAATTTTGATGAGAATATGAATATGTATACATATATATGTATATATATATATATATATGTATATATATGTATATATACGTATATATATATATGTATATATATATACATATATCTATATATATATATGTATGTATTCACATTTCTT